>JAMZAV010007182.1:0-34383 GCA_024449915.1 Sweltsa coloradensis | reverse complement strand
CATGACTAAAATTAAATCATCAAATCACAAATTAAATACACAAACTGTACATATTTGTGTTATTTACAAGTGTTTATCCTTCATAAAAAAAACGGTATCCCCACAGTTGCCATTTTTCAGTAAACTGACGAAATAACTGTAGTATGGTGAAATTTTTACGCCTTCGGCGAAAGAGCCTCTGGCGGCTGGGGCTTCGCCCAGACCCCAGCTACCCGCCACTGATTGCCCCCCACTTTATTACCTTGCCCATCCTCTGCCCCCCAATGATTTTTTGTCTGGCGCCGCCACTGAGAGGCAGCTCACGCAGTATTAATTCTGGAGCTGAGGTCACAGGTTCGCTCGATATCCATCACAGACAAGGAGCAAGCCTGCCAGATTTAGTTAACCAAAATTTACTTCATTGAATACCCCATAAGTCTATATAATACTCCATCAACGAGCGACCACTGGCCAACCAGAGATTATAGTATTCTTTAAATCTCAAATATAGAAAACACCGACCCAACTCGTTGGGAACATTCCACCCATTTGCGACGCCATTATCAAGACTAATTCGGAACAACATTAGAATGTATGTGCTTCGTTGCTAAAGGACGGCTATAATAAAGTCACTGTTTACACTAACCCAAACCAAGAATTATTGTTAGTAAAATATATAATAATTTTTTTATAGTTACAATTTCAAATTTACGCAATTGACAGTATAGGCTCAAGCATTTTCGTTTCACATAAATGTAGATATAGTGATAAGCCTGCTGACGTGCCAGGCACTAGACGAGGGTGGTACGCGACGGTACCAACCTATGAAACAAAAGCCGTCATGCCGCGCTGTGGGCAGATTCAGACATGAGGCCGCCAATTGAGTTATCTACCCCTAGGCCCGGGGCGCAGTGAACCCTGTAATAGTAGCGGGTCTCAATGGAGTCGCGGCTAATTGCGTAACTACCGACATGTCACTCCATGTTATTTCAAACTAACGCAATAAACACGACAGTGGCGCTGTCGAGCAAGCGGGCGGGCGGGGGGAGAACCAACTCGATGAAACATTGAGCTTATATGATCCACTTTCTTGTCCGTGAGGAATTAAGTTCTTATTTGATTCAGTTATTGTGGAAGTAATACGTATTAAAAGAATTTGAAAAGCATTAAATACGTTTTCTCTTAAAACAATCACTCAAGTTTTATCGAGATGACGCGGATCATAACATGGACTACGTTTACATGCAGCAGTTTTGAAAAAGTTTTGACTTTAATCAAGACTAATGCGACGTCCGTATACATGAATTGGTTTCAAAACGATCTCAAAACGCTCTCAAAAGTTTTTTAGTTGTTAAACCTACTTATATTTGCATGAGTGGCAGTAAAGTGCGTGTATACATGACGGTTTTGAAAAAAGTTTTGAAGTCAAACCCAAGAAAAATGGTTTTGACTTGAACCGAGTCAACCCCAGTTTCGAAGCGTATATATCCATGCTGTTTTCAAAACTCAAAACGTTTTAAAGTCGATTTCAAATATAATAGTAATTTAATTTATTTCAAGTAATTTACTTATTATTGGATGAGCGTAGCGAGCGTAGCGAGCGAAGCGAAGATTCCATTTAACTACACTGCTGGAGAAAAAAATCCGGTATGTTTTTTTTTTTTTTTTTTTTTTTATTATTTTTGTATTTTTGTGTGTTTGTCCGCACGATTCCGGCTAAACCGGTACTCCAATTGCGATGAAATTTTATGGAGGCCTTTTTTATTTTATTTATGGAGCGCAATCGAAAAATTATTTCTTATTAAAATCGCAATTTTACGATTTTTTTCGATTTTTGAAAAATTTCTTCTACTTATAACACCTACATGCTTTATTCGATTGTTATGATTTTTTCACAGAACCATAATTTTATGAATTAAGATATTCTTGTGAAATTTGAGCGCAATCAAAAAATTATTTCTCATGAAAATCGAAATTTTACGGTTTTTTCTTTTTTAAAACAATTCTTTGACTTATAACACCTACATGCTTTATCCGAGTATAATGATTTTTTCACAGAACCTTATTTTATGAATTGATATATTCGTGTGAAATTTGAGCGCAATCGAATAATTATTTCTTATGAAAATCGCAATTTTACGATTTTTTTCTTTTTTAAATTTTGATTATTAAAAAAATTAAAAATTTAAGTTTATTTTTTATTTAATTTAAATTAATTTAAAAAAATCTCCAACAATAATGATTTTTTCACAGAACAACAGAAAATCCGCATAACACATGGCAGCTTAATACACCAATTACGCTCATCCAACAACGCGGCGGGACTTAAGCGTTTTCCTAGTATATTAGTATCGTTTTGTTTAGCTCAAAAGGTGACTCCACTTTTATCTTCCAGTACAAACTTAAGGTTCAAATATTTGTGGATATTCTTATTGAAAGCATTATACTTTTTGTACTCGCCTTTAAAAATGTTTTTAAAACTGAATAGGGAAGACGTTAAAGCAATCAATCAATCAATCAATCAATCATCTTCAAAAAAGTATTAATTTGTTGTTAGTTTGTAGGGCTGTCTGTTTTACACAATGATATTAAAATATGTTGTAATTTTTATTTGAATTTTGTATTTTGCGTGATAATTTAAATGTATACATTGTTTTAATAAATTTGGGACACATTGATCATACAAATAACTTTTTGAGTTTGCATCATTTTTGTCTTATACTCGTGTGGAGTACAACTTCAGAGGTTCACATAACGTTTTCCATTGATGATCAGTATTTAAATCTCCATGTACTTTTACAAAAATGTGTGTAATAATTGGTAACCTATAGGTTAGGTGCAGACTAAAATTGTGGCAAGGATTTGCCGCTGAAGCAGAAGCGTTTGCCCTGCAGAATTTCCATCTCTAAAATCGGAGCCTCGAAAGTAGGCTATCTCTAAAATAGAAATCTGAAAAGCCAGGAACGCTGCATATACAATAATATTGAAAAAATCTCTGGAGAATACGACGTGAATAGCGAACAAGAGGGAGGGGGTGGTGGTTGGGGTAGGGGGGTTAGTTCCGGTAGCGCGCCACTTCCACAATGCGCGTCTGACGAGCAACCCGAGAACTAACAGCTCACAGTTGAAAGCTTGCATCACACCCCCCACACAAGACCGCAGAGCAAATCGTTGGCAAATTATTTACGAAATCCAAAGACCAAATAGCGCAAAGTTGTTCCTTTGGCATTTAGGACGGCGTCGGGTTGGATTGGGTGGGGGGGGAGGGGAGATGAGGGAGCAGCCATTTGCCACTGAGTGATTTTCCGTTTGCGGACTGTAAAAGCCGTGCGCGATCGAGCGGAGACAATTTGCTGAGCTGGGTTGAGAGAAAAGAAGCAAAAAGCTTCACTTTTCTGTGCTTTCCAGCAAAGTTTAGCGACACTTTGAGGAAACATTGAGGCGGTGGTTGCGTCGCGTGGGGTGTGAGACGACTATGAATGGAGAGGGTCTGCTAGGAATATGGGCACACACAACCCCACGAGCACAATTACACAAAGACAAACTTACACTTATATTAATATCAGATTGGATGTTTACCAACTGTAACTGCTGATACCAATACCAACCACCATCACAAACATGCTGATAACAATCGTTCAACATATATGCACCATTCACACTCTATCCTCTTACCCTGCACAAACACATTGCATGTACACTTTTTACTTACACATAATATAGGCTTACACACATTTGTATGACCACTGAGTCACTGACTTATTGTATGACTTATGTTTGTATTATTAATTTACCGTCACTGATTTATAGCGATACGTTTACTTCACTATTATATGAATGATAATAAACTATTATACGTGGGCAATCCGTTATCTGTTATCTGATGGGACTGTGTTTCACATTCATTTCACTCACGTTCAATGATTCGCCACCTCCACCTGAATCTGGACGAATTTAATATCGTCTACCCGGCACCTCCACCAAATCATAATTTTTATACTCGCTTTCGAGTAGCAAATTATAATAGTGTTCCGAGCCGAGTAACAATTACCCCGGGGAGTCGGGATAGATAATTTAATTTTTTTGGATTGTACTAAATTATTGTGTTGTTGTTGTACTTGGTTGTATTATTATGTATCACATATTATTATATTCTAAAGAGTATGCAATTTACATTGTTTGAATTATTTTCAACTTCATGAGATAATTAAGAATTTGTTAGACGAGTGAGCGTAGCGAACGTAAGTCTTTCCTAACGCTATACTCGATCGGGCCTTGGCCATGAGCATTGTCTGTTAAATGTCTGTTTGTCCGGGCTCATACGGCCGAACGGCCAAATAGATTGAGCTGAAATTTTAAACAGACATCCGTGAAGAGGTAACTTAGACCTGCTAACAAAATGAGCACAATCCGTTGCGATTTAAACTTACAATAAATAAAAATCTTAAAAATTTGAACTTAGATTGCACATGTTTCATTTGCAATACGTATAGAAGGGCCCACAGCCATGGTTTATATAAAAAAAATTTAAAACACTTGATTTTGGTGACGGAAAAAAAATCACAAGTCGGTGGTTATCACCACGTTTTTTGATTTTTGTTTTCCTAAGTCAATGTCATGCGCAGGGCCAAAAAAGACTTTTGGCCCCCATAGGCTAAAACAAAAATACCCCCCCCCCCCCCCTTTTTCAACAACTGAAAAACAAATATGCGTGCATTTTAGCTTAGAAAGAAAAAAAAAGGGTATAATATAAAACAAGCAATGCAACTTGATCCCCCATGCTGGATTTATAATTTCCCTGGCCAAATAGTAGTCTCGTCGTTGTAGTCGCGCAAATCAGGCTTGGCAAGCGTTCCCCCCCCCCCTTTTTTTTAGCAAAAGTTCAATGCGTCATCGAAATTTTAAAATTTAAAAAATTGTACTACGAAGGAAGGCATTATGTAGGGGGTGGGTGGGGGGCAATAAAAACACTTTAGAACCCCCCCGAAACAGGTTTGGAAAAAAAAAAAAAAAGAATTCTGGTAAAATGGGGCTCTGTTGGGATGCCTCCAGCTAGACGGGTCTGGGGGGATAGCCCCCGAAAATTTTTGATTTTTTAATTGCAAATAATGGTTTTCTACATTTACATTTTTTTTCGTCATAATTTTTTTAAATTTTTTAGTTGTTTTTTTGTTAGGAGTTAGCGCCTCGCCCCGGAGCCTAGGGGGGGCGCTTTGGCGCCCCCAAAATGCCGGCGCCCCCGGCCCCCAGCCCCTTAGCCATCCCCTTTAAACGGCCCCCGGGCTGCGATAGAAAGTTATATTATAATATAGGCGGACATTTGGGCCCAAAAGATGGCTCGCCCCTAAAAAGAAACCCATTTCAAAAACGTTTTGCTGGTAAGAGAATATTACTCCTCGAAACAGAGGGGAGCTCTGGGAGTTTTCCCGGGGACCTTCCCCTCCGCAACGACGACGACCACAACGAACGAAAAGATGACAAAGACTAGACGACCACGACGTAGAACCCCTCTTTTCCTTTTCCTACTTGTAGCTGATTCTGTTCTGCATAGAATTTTCCTTCCTATATCCCCTAGATTAGAGTGCGTATTAAAACCCTTTAACAGTTTACGCGCCTTTAGTCCTACTCAATTTAACCTCAACTATCCCAAAGCTTCCATTCAGTACGAAGACGGCGACAACGACTACACGTTTTGGTTGACGCCCTCTGAAACCATACTATAAAAAAACGCCAAAGTCGTTGTTAGACGAGGAGCAAGCTTATGTGTTGGGTACTCGGTAACACTAGGGAAACGCCAAAGTCGTTGTTTAGACGAGTGAGCAAGCCATGTGTTGAGTACCCGGGAACATCCCCTTTCCTCCCCAAAACTTAAGGCTGAATCTAGCTAGCATGGGAATTTTCTCAACAGTATATTAGGCTAGAGCGGCGCATTAGGGCTTACAGTGTTGACGCGCTCTTATAACATCTAATCTCAAACCCGTCTTATTTATACTCATAATATACTAGGAAACCGCCAAAGTCATTGTTAGACGAGTGAGCAAGCCTTTTGTTGAATACTCGGTAATATAATAATCATGAGTATAAATGAGAGGGGTTTGAGATTAGTTGTAGTAAGGGCGCGTCAACACTGTAAGGCCTAATGCACCACTGTAGCCTAATAAACTGTGGAGGAGAATATGCCCATGCTAGCTAGATTCACCTTAGGTTTTGGGGAGGAAAAGGGGATGTTTCCGGGTACTCAACACATGGCTTGCTCACTCGTCAACAACGACTTTGGCGTTTCCCTAGTTTAATAATCATCATTAATCAAATAAAATTATTCAATGCAACGCAAGTAAAAAAACAACAATTATTGTTTTGAACGTTCAAGATCATGGCATATTATTTTTTGTTCGTTTGTTCAATATTGCTGTATATTTCCAAGACTGCGGTATGTCATAACTAGCACTGCGTAGTGCGTTCACATATTCATGAAATCAGCCTCAACATATATACATACATTTCATCTTGAGGGTATGATGAATCTTCCTTCCCAGTAGACCTACCTTCAGGATTTACGAACACAAATTAAAATCAAATTGAAAACCCCTCATCTCTGCAGGTTGAGGGCTTATAATAAATAATATTAATATGTCTCTCAAAGTCTGATTACATCAGTGCAGGTTCGTACACCATCCTGGGAATCCTGATTTAAATATCTCGAGCGAGCAGCACATTGCGTAATGATTGCTCCACGCACCCCCCCCCCCCTCTCGTACGTTTAATAAGGCAGCGTCTCCGGGGACGCAGTCAACGCCGTCATGATACGAGGATATAAGCCGATTATTTTTGTTCGTTAATCATTTTCCTCGACCGCTTTTCGTCAACCAGGATCAAAAGGAGGGTGAGTTTGGGGGGGGAGATGTTGAGCAAAACGAACCAAGTTGTGTTTGGAAATATAAATGCCGCAAGATAAAAGTTACCATTCTTTTACGTTATTTCTATGAACTCTTGTTGGTTTTGATACACGTTGCAATGCTACTAAAACTAATTTAAAACAGTAATGAATCCATATAATAATTAATATTGAATTAAAGGGGTATTTAACCGCTAAACTCAAAATATATATATTTCATTCAGGCTAACTAGTAATGAATTTAGCAATCAACAGAAAAATTATTGGGGCCACCATGACCTCCCAAAAAATTGTCAAACATGACATTTTTTCGAGCTAGGTCCCATCGGCAAAAATCTCCCATAAGAAATAACATGGGGACGATCTTTATGCCCAGTGACATTGGAGGATTTTGATCCAAAAAAATATTGGCCATTATTGACGTACTCTACAGCCTTTTCTGTAAATTCTCTACACACATAACAAAAACTTGTAGATATACAGCCAAACCTTACACACTCAAAAGGAATGAGATCTAAAAAAAGGGCCAAGCTCATCTACCCTTCCACATAAACGTACAGTGTCCCATAACAGCATCCTCGAAAAGCTTGGCAAAATAGAATTTGCGATTATTAATTTAACGTAATAGTTTATCCAAGTTCTTTTTTCTAATTAATTTAAACGTAATAACATGCAAATTCTATTTTGCCAAGCTTTTCGAGGATGCTGTTAGGGACACTGTACGTTTATGTGGAAGGGTAGATGAGCTTGGCCCTTTTTTTAGATCTCATTCCTTTTGAGTGTGTTTAAAGGGTTTGGCTGTATTTCTACAAGTTTTTGTTATGTGTGTGATCTCATTACTTTTTCAAGTTCCATTACAAAATTATTTGTTAAATATAATATTTTTATCAAGTTGATTTAAATTCTATGGTATTAGCAGTATAGCAGTAGGGATTCATGTACATCCTGGGTATAGGTGGTATAACCATGGTATAACGACGGTATAAGGACTGGACCCCAATTCTTGAGTTCGTGGGAGATGAGTTTGAAAACGCAATTTGAAAACGAAGTCTTTTCGTTTTCGAAGGAATTGGTATTCTTGAACGGTATCGTGGAAAACGTCATGGGTTGTGAGTTGAAAGCATTGATATTAATTAAACCCCTATAGTAGGCTAGATAGCAGTCTCCTATACCTCCGCACAGGCGCGAGCGTGGCAAATTGAAGACTCAACCGGCCATTTCAAGATGGCGATTTGGTGTTTTAATTTATGCTTTTTTAATGCAATAAAGTATTTTACTGGATTGTTTGATATGGTTTTAGCTTGTGCAGCATGGTATTAAACAAAAGAAACAATACGAAGTGATTGCATAAGGGAATTTAGTAATCATTTGGTGTTAAAGGCTAGTATGCTTACCTGTCAACCTGGCGGCAATCTTGAGAACTATTTGGCCACAAATCGCTCCCATTTGATTAACATGTAAACTGTCATTTTAAGATGGCTTCTAATTGTACCGGAAGTGGACCACCGACTGCTGGTCTAGCCAATTATATAGGATGTCTATGGTTGAAAGAGTATCACGAAATCCAAACACTTTAAAAAGATTTGCGTATAGCAAAGAGCTCGAAAAAGTTCTATATTTATTCTAGATGGCAGTGCCTTCATAAACGCGGGCCAATCGAAAGACGAGTTTATTGATTTGATTGTTGCAATTATGTAAACAAACAGATGAGCAAGCTAATATCAGAACAATGTTGTGCTGGCATAGGGTTGGCTAGGCTTGTAAAACATGTAATGTAAGTATGAATTTTACTAGTCCTATAGCCAAATGGAACTTTAGACCTACACTTTTGCATTATAAATAATTTTCCACATCTGGGCCTAGGCCAGGGATGGTTTCTGATTTGTTTTATGAGAGTATAATGACACCTTTTCTCGTTCCACACAAAAAAGAAAATTTTTAATGTCCGCTATTTGTTTACGTATCGCACTTTCCCGCCTAACTCTGCTTATACCGTCAACAAGTGTCAAGTAACTATGGTTACTTGTTGATTGTATGCCAAGTGTTTAAGGCTTATTTTAAAACCCTTATTTGGAAGCCTTCCAGCAAACTTTTTCAACTTTTTTTTTCAAAAGAGACTATATTTCTATAACCTTAATGTCCATGTAAAATATGAACATTGTAGTCCCACCCGTCTGGTCAGAATCGCGGGCCGACGTATTAGATGTTAGCAGTAGCAGTAGTAGCAGTAGCAGTAGCTAACATCCTTAAAGTGATTTTGAGCATGTTTCAGCCATTTTTTCACCAAGAAGGAATAATCGTACCCCAATAAAATTTGGCATGTGTTGTCAGGTACCTAAATCCCCTCGATTGTGATAGTTTTCAAGTTCACATCACGTTACATGACGGCTGGGTAACACCTCGAAATCACCCCAACTTTTGCTTGGTGTATAAGGTGCTTGAGTGTGTAGCGCACCGCGGCCTTGGCTGCGGCGCCCCTAACGGGCACCTAGATATTTTGTTTTGTAATTTGGTTAAGTAGTTCGGTCAACATATGCTGATTACCAAGATGGGGTGTGATTTTGGAATGCATAATTTTGCGTGTTTGAGGGTATATTTGGGCACAGTTTCAAGACACGATGTTATAAAGGGGCATTGTAGTTTGGTACTATGCTCTAGTATCTATGTGGACCAAAAAAGAAGCAGGTTAAAGCCGATTTTAGAATTTCCCAAACACCAATTTTCGCAAATTTCTGGATCAAAAAATTTAAAAAAATCGTGTTAAATCCCAGTCACAAGATATAATTTTTTAAACTGTCATTTTAGTGTAGTATTGTGCTATAGATCACGTGGTGAAAATAATTTTTTGGGTTTTTAGCCCCTTTAATACAAGTAACATGTTGAAGATGATCGCTAGGAAAGTGTTAATTCAGCTCACGTCCCTTTACCTGGAGGCACTTATAGAAATACTATTTCAAGTGAAACTAGAAATATAGTAACATTGAAGAAAAAGAATAAAATGTGTATTTGGACTGAAGGATTTGAGAACCATTATTTAAATTGTCATAGTAAATTCACTCCACACATTCAATCTATTGGTTGGATAACCGCATTATGTCAGTACCGTGTAGGCTACTTATTTTAATATTAATAAAATCACAATAATTGTTACAACGAAGCTATGAAATAAATAATATATTACTTTATTGGTATAAACTATACTAATTTGTAAGGCATATTAATTCAATAACATATGCCAAATAAACAGAATAATGTTGAGATATGTGTTTTAGAAAACAATTATTTTGTTACTACAGAACATTCTCCCTGGTTAATTTGTGGATAAGATATTATTAGTGGCA
This sequence comes from Sweltsa coloradensis, assembly GCA_024449915.1. Taxonomy (NCBI): domain Eukaryota; kingdom Metazoa; phylum Arthropoda; class Insecta; order Plecoptera; family Chloroperlidae; genus Sweltsa; species Sweltsa coloradensis. The sequence continues at coordinate 24,168 of JAMZAV010007182.1, read as the reverse complement.
TGAATACATTTTTTTTTAATTTTTAAGCATCAGCCCGCTTTGAGGACATTTACTTATTGAATGATATCAATAATTGTCGTTAAACTTTGCCCCGACTTGGGGATCGAACCCAGAACGTATCGGAATGCATCGTTACGTAAAGCCAGATGTTCAGGTTTCGATCCCCAGTAAGGACAAATTTTGCGTCAGTAGCTATCATTCGATTAATAATATTAATAACACGCAACTGAGCAACACTGATTTGCAGGGGCGTAACCAGGGTACTAATTTTCCCGGGAAAGATGCGGAGGAAGGGACTTAAGAAAAGTAGCAGGGGGGTTTGGGGGGCGAGCCCCCCAACTACAGCGCCGCAGGCGATTTTTGAAAATTGGGTTTTTAGAGTGATTTCTGAGCGTTTCAGATAAATTACCGACTGAATGCAAAAGTGAAATAATTTCGTTTTTGTAGTGCAAAAAACAGAAAACATAAACAAAAATGGAACTTTGACGAGAATGATAAGTATTGGGTTTTGAGTTTTGGGCTAAGTAAGGAAGCTGTTGGTACTTAAATGTTAATAAACTATAAGCACGATTTGGAATCTGGATTGCAGGTATCTGATATTGTAAACTAGACATCAGATTCGGAATATGTTTTACCAAGCGGGACACGTTGGAGCAGTGGCGGGACGTGGTACTTTAGTTTTGAATATCGGGACTGTCCCGCCGGCGGTAAGTATGGCAACCCTATGTGGAGACCCAAATCTTCGATGTCAGTACGGGGTTCTGGGGCAAACAAATAGGCAGTCCTTTTACTTTCCATATTATTTACAATCTTTAAAAATCAAACCTTGAAAAATAATTTTTAATTCTTAACAACTTTAGTAGGCGAAGATTAATATTTCATTTAGGATAAGTTATTTAACTTTAATTTATTGTTATTATCAAAACAAACTAAACGTATACTTTGAATGAAAATAGTTAAAAATAATTTAAAGTACTTACAAATGAATATACATATTAGGTACAAGATAAGCCATGCTTGAACACTCGAAAAATGTTGTTGATGAGAAAAATGTATAGTAAGTGATAATGAATTAAAATGCATGTTCTGACTTTCGTTTAATCTGCTCTCTGAAATGCAAACCGAAAAGCGCAAAAAAGTCGTTAGGACCTACTTGTTTTAATCACTATATTGTTTAGTTATAGTTTGTAGCACTCATGATTGCACGTAACCTTACTAATGGGAAAAAAAACTGCGCTAACAACACAATTAAAATTGAACATCCACAAACTGTAGTATTTCAATACGTAGCCATGAGCCCACATACGTAGTATTTTACAAAACAGTCACTTAATTCACAAACGTTGAAACGAAATAATTCGATATGAAACACACTCACTGTCGAACTTCTACATAATGTCAGCTAGGCTTCCGACACTGTCAACCCTTGTAAGGTCAAGACAAGACTGAAACGAAGCGAAAATAAGCAAAATAACAGTTGTCAACCCCATATTGCCAAGTGAACGTCTGTATTTCCAGGAATCGAGCTTGTTTGAGATGAATGGCATGCACTGACCATTGACAAATCCCCCCCCCCCCCTTTTTCCGTCCCATGACACTTGCACACCACGTGCGATCCTTACCTCCAGACATACTCCAGACAACAAAAAAGTCCTCGGTTGATTTCTTTGCGACATTTTTGCGGTTGGTCCTGGTGAAATATTGTAATCGTTGTAGGCATGGAAGAATGTACTTAGGGAATTTTTACCCGGGTATTTACCCGGGTTACCGATGCCTAGTTACGCCGGTGCTGATTTGGTACATTTATTGGCAGTACGAATTATTAGGTTTTTTATACACCAAATGTAAATTGAACTGATATTCGTATGTGTTGTTTCAGCTCCGTGAAGAGATATTTCCTGGACCATGATAAATATCTGGAATACATCCCAGCGAGCTATACCGGGGAATGCGTTACCTTTACATCTCCATGATGATAGCGCACTGCTGGGAAGAATGCACATTAGTATCTGAAATAACGTGGAGTGCATGCCGTGTGTAGGGCTATGCTGGGCGTGTATGTAATGTGAATGTGCGTGTGTGTGTGCGTGTGTGTATGTGTGCGTGTGCGTGTGTGCGCCCAGTCACCGATACAGCTTCCTAGTGGGGAGACGGGATTAGCGCGGCTCGAGATGTGTATGCGTATGCGTGTGTGTGTGCGTGTGTGTGTGCATGTGTGTTATGTATGCGTGTGGTGGTGCGTGTGTGCGCCTAGTCACCGATACAGCTTCCTAGTGGGGAGACGGGATTAGCCCGGCTCGAGACCGCCACAATGAACAGTAATTAATTAGAAATAAGCTGTCTGTATGGTAGATCCCGGACCACGCAACGTGTAATCAAGCCAACAACAATAACTCGTTTACTGCGGATGAGCATTCGCCGAGCACGCTCCGAGGACTGCATGGGAGTAATCAACGAGTGCTCAGCCCTTGTATGCCATCTACATGCAAGTAACAAGGGAGCTTCCTAAAAATAAAATTATAGAGATGAAACTTGTGCAATGCACTAAATACAAAATATACATGTATACATAAGCACGACTTTTCCCGCCAGTAGCAATGTTCTTAAAAAACGTAAAATATGTCCGAACAATTGCCTCTGTAACCAATGTACCATACAAAAATGCAAAAACTTGCAAAAAAGGGGCCAAGCCGAAAACGAGGAAGATACAAGTGGCTCAACTGCTTAAAGTGGAGTGTGGCCACGCCCATTATTTTGCTTAAAATAATAAATATATTTATTGAGCGAGCGTAGCGAGCGTCTCCACTTGACTCTTATGGCTCGAATGTCTGTTTTTTTTTTTTTTTTTTTTTTTTCTGTTACTGCTTCGATACAGGTCGCACCGTTTCTCTGATCGACCTGAAATTTTTTACACATGTACATACCACCTAGGCGGGTTGCTGTATAGTTTTTGAACAAAATCCGATCGTTGGTTATAAAAAAATAAAATAAATAAAAAATAAAAAATAAAAATGTTCCGATCGTTATGAAATTTTGCAGGGTCAATAAGTACAACATTCTCTCCAATTTTCCAAATTTTCAGCTAAATCGGTTAAGACCTTAAAGACTTATTGGTAATCATAATTCGAAAAATGATGTTAAAAAATGAAGGAGGCAGTGAAGATACAAAGATACACTTTAGAAGGCATGACGTGAATTAGTACAATGCAAAGATGTTGGAATAGTATAAAGTGTACAATGTCAATATCCAGTTAGGCCTACAGTTTGTGGTGGGCCTTATGGGAATGTCGTACTCGGGTCATGTTGCACGTACCGGTGCTCGCTCAACAACGCGTCCAACTGAGCGTTTTCCTAGTTAATTGAGCGAGCGTAGCGAGCGTCTCCACTTGACTCTTATGGCTCGAATGTCTGTTTTTTTTTTGTTTTTTTTTTTTTTTTTTTTCTGTTACTGCTTCGATACAGGTCGCACCGTTTCTCTGATCGACCTGAAATTTTGCACACATGTACATACCACCTAGGCGGGTTGCTGTATAGTTTTTGAACAAAATCCGATCGTTGGTTATAAAAAATAAAAAATAAAATAAAAAAATAAAAAAATAAAAATGTACCGATCGTTATGAAATTTTGCAGGGTCAATAAGTACAACATTATCTCCTATTTTCCAAATTTTCAGCTAAATCGGTCAAGACCGTAAAGACTTATTGGTAATCATATTTCGAAAAATGATGTTTAAAAATGAAGGAGGCAGTGAAGATCAAAGATACACTTTAGAAGGCATGACGTGAATTAGAACAATGCAAAGATGTTGGAATAGTATAAAGTGTACAATGTCAATATCCAGTTAGGCCTACACTGTGTGGTGGGCCTTATGGGAATGTCGTACTCGGGTCATGTTGCACGTACCGGTGCTCGCTCAACAACGCGTCCAACTGAGCGTTTTCCTAGTTATTTAATAAATTAATAATATATCAATATACATATTATTATATAACTATAATTATGAAATAAATATATTTACAAAAATAACATTAACATTAAATAAATTTATTGAAACATTTACATGTGGTAATATCAAATTAACAGACGCCATTCAAAATTAAAAGCTTGGTCGATGAATTTTTAACTTGGTTGTCGTTACTGACTAACCAAAACATAACCAATCCAAATCCATCGACCAAGCTTTTAATTTTGAATGGCGTCTGTTAATTTTGATATTACCACATGTAAATGTTTCAATACATTTATTTAATGTTAATGTTATTTTTGTTAATATATTTATTTCATAATTATAGTTATATAATAATATGTATATTGATATATTATTAATTTATTAAATAATTAATAAATATATTTATTATTTTAAACAAAATAATGGGCTTGGCCACACTTCTGGATCTCACCACTTTATGCAGTTGAGCCACTTGTATCTTCCTCGTTTTCGGCTTGGCCCCTTTTTTGCAAGTTTTTGCATTTTTGTATGGTATATCAATATTTTTTTTTAGAACGTACACGGTATGGATGTTAGCATCCAAGTAGAGAAAATTACTTTATTTACAACGATTCAAAATAAAATCTCACTCATTGATAATTAAAAGGTTTGAGCATCGCAGTTATAAATAAAATAATCTGTTTTTTTTGCATTATCTAAGCTTCCGGTCATCTAATCCAATTACCGTTTGTATAGCACATGGCCACTGAGATGACTGACATCGGTGCAAAATTTGGCTTCCCTCACATTATCCATTGAGGGTCCACAAACTGATACATAATTCGTCAGCCAGCCAGCCAGCCACCCACCCACCCACCCACCCACCCAGCCCAAGAAGAAAGTTATTTCGAACGATCTTGACGTCTCAATAACTTCTAGACGCATCATCAGATCGGGATGAAACTTGAAATGGGTCATCTCATAGTAAAAGCTCATCGATTGAAGCAAGTTGCAGGTTTTTATCTCACATGGTTTCGCGTCGGCGACACCGTGTTAAGTGCTAATGTAGGCGTGCGGTAATAGGCGCTAGTGGAAGCGGAGCCGCGCGTGGCTTGGCCTGGTGCGCTTCCGCGCACCTTGATACCTACAGTCAGTTAAAGTTGAGACTGTTAGAAGATTTTTTTTTATATTTTGTCAAATTCATTTTTTTAAGTACTTTTATATTTTATCCTGTTCATTCAGTTATAAAAGGAGGCCAACTAAATATATTTTATAGCAGATGTTCCCTGCGTGATAATTAGTTACCTAGAGGTAGTGGATAAAGTAGAAGAAAAAGATACAGTAGATTTTTGCTGGTCTAAGTTTTGTAGTTTTCGAAGCAAATTTTATTTTCTAATTTCAATTTTTTTTAAGTGAACAAATTCTGTACTAACATTATATTTTTAAGGAATTCACAAATGATGCATATTAATTTGTTATCAATTTAATTCATACCGATAGATTGATACAATTTGGAGAGTTGACGATACGGTTGGTGGAGTAGTTATATACACTTCCTCTGGTCGCTTCTCGTACCTCCTCTGGATGTGAACAATTGTCTATTATAGCATATTACTCGCCATAAGCAGTTGTCTCACAGGTTATCTAGTGTCTACGCTACATGCTTCAATTCCTTGAATTTCTTTATTTAATTAAATAATTTAATTAATTAACTTTAATAATTCGTGGGACTCCCAGATGGCCGCTGGACCGCTAATTCAAGGGATTCGAGCATGTAGTGTTGAATAGCCTATAGAGATAACGTATACTGAACCTAGCATAAGTTTGAGTATTGTGTTTATGCACATTATATTATCTCACTGATGTGACAAAGTGCTCACAAGGTGGCATGAAGACGCCAGTCTGGTTGAGAACTGAGCTGAGAGTATACCTCAAATGTGGCGATCTTATCAACCTCGATCCGAGTATATCGACACTTGGCCTAGCAGCTGTTATAGACAACACGGGCGCGATCACTGCAGTGTACATTAGTTGCAGATCAGCGATGCGATGTGATGCTGTGGTGACAGGAGAAGTCAGCTGATTCCAGGTGTCCGACGTCAACACAGCACTGACACGTTGAAGTCTATCAGCTGCTGCTAAGGTGTGTGCGCCTCATGGTCGGGGGCATGCTGCAGAACTATATGGGCTGGACGCCCGCGTAAATACATTAATAAATACAATAAATTTGTAATTAGAGACAACCTACATAGTTTCAAAGAAGATTTTTAGGTGGGAAGACTTTTCTAAATCTTATTTAATGTCATCACCACCCAATACCCATCGTCAATCACTCAACTTTACTCACACTGACTTGTGCATGGTATACATGTGACACAACTCACAAAATATACAAATGTAAGATATATTCAGTTTATAAAAAAATGAAAATTATACAAATACAAGGTAACGCATAAGGAAATATAAATTACTGTAACATAAATCAGTCACTTGATCATCTAAGGAGAAGTTGGGGGGGGGGGCGATCTAGTTATTATCATTATGTATAGAATCTATAGAAATAAAGCTTTTAATATAAGTTTTTTTGATTTTTATGCGATATTTTCGTGCCATTTGGGCCAATTCTGACCAAACGGGTGGGGCTTCAACGTTCATATTATACATGGACATTAAGGTTATGGTGATGAAGTACCTTTTGAAAGAAAAAGTGACAAAGTTAGCCAGAATCCATAGAAATAAAGCTTTTAATATAAGTTTTTAACGGTAAATAAAACAAATTGACAAGAAACAATAGAAACTTGACAACAATCACCTACAATGCGTGGGCAGCAAAACAAAGCAACAAAGCACTTGCAAAAGTAAAGATATCCCACGCAGACTAAAAATTTAAAAAAAGCTCATCCATCAACGCGGCGGGACTTTAGCGTTTTCCTAGTTATGTATATCAGAGAATGGCCTTATTGCATAAGTAAGGCAACAATCAATATCACTCGGCATCATCTATATCAACAGCCTTAACTGTTTGATAAGTCCGATTATTGCACACTCAAACTATTATAATGCACAAAACCTTGAATCGAAAGATTTACTAACGAGAAACCAAGGAGACTATGAGGTATATGTATAGACAAGCACGGGTCTAAGAGTACCTAAAATAGAGAGCGAAGCTACTTAATCAACAGAATGCCGGAGAAAAATACACAAATACAGTTTTGGTGGAGGTGCCGGGTTAACCGAAAATTTCTCTTTTGATACTAATAGCCTCAAGCTCCTGACTCCAAGGGCCACCAAAATCATTCTGTGAGACCCTCATTGAAGGGTTATCTCAAGAAAAAACTCGTGTCAATCATTGATCAATATTTCATCGTGACATGCACATGGCACACGCACAGACGGACAGACGAACATGCATCAGGAGATTGTATTATGTACTGACTGTGTACGCAATTGCTTTATAAGTCTGTCTGTCGGTCTGTCTGTCTGTCTGTCTGTCTGTCTGTCTGTCTGGCTGGCTGGCTGGCTGGCTGGCTGTCTGGCTGTCTGTCTGTCTGCCTGTCTGTCTGTCTGTCTGTCTGTCTGCTGTCTATCTGTATGTCTGTCTACCTGTCTGTCTGTCTGTCTGTCTGTATGTCTGTCTGTCTGTCTGTCTGTCTGTCTGTCTGTCTTATGTCTCACGATAAAAACGTAAACGACCTCTGATTTACATGCGCTTTTTTTCTTGACATTGTCATAAATCAAGGATGATAAGTAATGTTTTGCTGACCCTCCCCTCGGGGTCAGGGGGTGTGGCTATCACCACGCAAAGAGGCTTCAATTCTGGAGGCATTTTATTTATGTATCCTTCTTTGACGTTATGATTATTATTATTATTTTATTGGATGTATTTCATACAAACTCGGTTAAAACCGGAGCTAACATGTTGTACGGACTTACGTCAAGTACTTCCATGTGTACCTATTACATACATTATTACTTTTGTCTTAACTCTAACTAAAAATAAGTCATTTAAAAATTCTAATATTGTTTGTAGATGATGTTTTTTTTCTCCCTGTGTACGGTCGGGGCCGATTTCTCGTCGCCATCCTAGATTTGCTCTTCGGACTATGGGAAAAAGGGGGGGGGAAAAAAACCATTTCAGGAGGGGAAGCTGTCTCAAAAATCCGAAGTATCATTCTTAGTTTGGGGAAAATTTAAAACTTTCAAACACGTGTTGAGTTTTACTCCTTTTGGGGTCTCGATGTATCCTTTGGGTTGAAGATCTAGTTTTTTAATGTTTTCCCTGTAGTTCTTCGGTATGATCCCCCTTTGGGCCCTGATATAATAAAAGGGATTGTATTTCCCTTTTTCTTTTTTCCACATTTTTTGATCTAAATTCAAGTTCACTAAAATTGTAAAATTTTTTTCTTCCCGGGGTCTCGACTTTATGGCCCTTTGGGGATAGAAAACGTCTTTAAGGGTATTTTTTTTCTTTTTTTTCTTCTTGTAAATTTAAATTTTTAAACCCGGTCTGTTGTGATGTATCGTTTGGTTGTTATAACTGTGCGGCCCGTAATAAAAATTTGTAACCCTTTAAACATCTAGTACTTTTTTGGTTTGTATTTGTAGAAAGGGGTTTGTGTGTGTAAACGGGGTTTTGTACTTGTTTTCCCTAGTTTTTGATGAATAATGTTAGCAAACTTGGTTATTTCTGTAGAGGTAATCTGTTTGACAAAAGTGATTTTGCACCCGGATAATGTTTTGTTCGATTGTTTCACCCCTTGCCCTCCCTTTTTCTACATTGATTTTACTGTCGCATCTTGTATTATGTATTTTTTAAAATTGGGTTCGTCGCAATCATTTCGTCTTGAATAGCCATCATAAAACCTTCTGTTTCTCCAAATAGTTCCCCGTTTTTAAAAACCACCTTTTTGATGTTTTAAATTTATCTACTGACCTTTGGGGGTAGTTCATAAAATTCCCTCTTGGGGTGGGGTTTTTTTCTGAGAGACGTAACTCTTTTGAAGGGGCCCATTATGATTTTCCCCTTTTTTAGTTTAAATTTTCGTTTTTTAAATTGAGTGGATTTAAGATTTTTCAGCTAGCCCCTACAGCCCTATGAAGTGTGGGATTGGTTGCTTTTTGGTAAAAAAGTATTTTTTAAAATTTCTTTTTGTTTAAAAATTAAGTTTTTAAAGACAATTGGGCCCCCCTTTCCCCCTTTTTTCTCTTGGAAGTGTCAATCTCTCTTTTGTGTTTTAGGATGATGTATTCGTGTTTGGTAATTTGTAGTACGAGTTAATATTTCCAACCCCGTGGAATGTCTGCGGGCGTCCTATTTAATGTTTCCCAAATGAATATGTCAGACTGTACAGCATATGTTTTTATTGCTGTGATCTTTTTTTTTACCGTTTATTTTGCGTCTTGAGGATAGACTTTAGTCGTTTCTTGTTTTGAAATTATAAATTTTTGGCTTTCAAAAACTTTATGTTCAATTCTGGCAGTTTGGGCCCGAATCCTAAATATTTGTATCCCATCGTTATGGGCCTTTTATTCCAATCCTATTTCCATCCTAGCTGGAACTCTTCTGCTTGTGTAACCTTCCCCTTTTTCGATATTTTGGCGTCTTACTTTTGCCCTACCCCAAAAACTCCAGGCAGATTCTTGACTAAATTCTAATTTTGTTTTTAAACTAGACTGTTTAGTTGACCCAAAATTTAGGGCATACAACTTTAGGCCCACCCATTTTAGAATAGGTGGGAAATTGTGTGACATACCACATTATTTTCCCCTTAAAATTTTTAAACCCTTTAGGTCGTTTCGTTAAGCATATGTGACAGGGGGTTTTAAATGACCCCCCCCCCCCAAACCCAAATAATGCATTTAAAGAGTCCCCTTTGGAAAAAATGCCACTTTTAATTTGATGGATCTGTATTTTATCTCCCGGGTTTTTTTTCCATTTTTATTTTTAAAGTGTTTTTCTCCATGTCTCCATTACGGGCTTAAAAAAAATTTTCCCAATTTTTGGGTTTGATTTTTTTATTTGGAAAAATCTGAAAAAGGGCCATGGGGTTGTGGTTTGAGTCAAAGGCTTTTTTGTAGCCCCAATGTAGTTTACGTAATTTTCCCTTTTTTATTGTGTGCCTGATTAAATTACAGTAGGGGTCAATAATAAGTTGTTTTTTACACCCCTGTGATTTTCTTACGCATCCTTTTTGTTCCTGGGCCCCAAATGATATTGTGTTCTTGGGGCAATGATTATATATTTTTAATTTTTTTAGGGCATAAAGGGTCAATATTTTATATTTTGGGTTGGGGTAGAAATGAAATTTGGCCGATATTTAGGGGGGGTTCTTCGTGTCTTTGCCCTTTTGGGGTTTGAAAAAGGTTTATTTCCTCGAAAAAATTTTCGGGTATTTTTTTTTACTCCTTTTTAAAAACTCGTTGAGCCCATTTTCTTTTTGGATTGTAAATAGTTTTGGGAAATTTTTCTTATCCCAAAAAATTTTGAATATTATCATTACCTGGTGCTTTCCACTATGTGTAGAAACTGTTTGTCGCCCCTTTAATTCCCCCAATAGTTTTATTCGAATCTCATCTCTTTTAATATCGCTCATCCTAGCTATTTCATCTTGAATCCTTGGGTGCATCCGGTTGTGTCCCTACCGGGTTACCCCAAGCCGTCCAAAACTCTTCTATCCTGTCTTATTTGGGTTTTCCCTTTTTCCCTTTATTTTTTGGGTACTAGAAAAGTTTTTGGAAAAAACTTTTTTTCCCTTTTTTTTTAAACTTTTCGGTTTTTTTTCTTTTCTAAACTACTTTTTTTATATTTTTTTAATTTTCTTACCCTAAAAAGCATTTACTTTTTGTTTAAGGTATCCAAAAATATTCTTTAAATAAATTTTGGGTTAAGTGTTTCATGTTTTGCTTTGAACCTTAAATTTTCCCAAATATTTTTGGCAGATCTTATCCCCTTTTTTAGATCGATCCCCATTCGGTATTGTTCCATTCGACCTATCTTTTCCCCAAGCTCAACGATTCCCCCCCAACTGGGGTCGCTTTCCCATTTCGTATTTTTCCCTTCTCCTGTTTTGTCTTTGAAGATGTTGCAGATTTTCCTTTAAGCCAAATATCAAACCATGCTACGGGGCACAAAAAATTTGGGCCGCATGAACGTCTGCAAATGATAGTTTTGTCTTGTGTGTAATCTGATAAAATAGTTTTGTTCAAATTTTGTGACCGCTTTTTCTTCAAATTTTCCCTTTTAAAGCTTGGGTTTTTGGGATGTAAAAGGTTTTTTGTTTGGTTTTATGTGCGCAAACTCTGACATTTTTTTGGGTTTTTAAATCTAAAGCTTTTAGGGTGGTTTTTTAGATTTATCATTCAGGGGTTTTTCTTTTTTGCGTTATGCATATCTACCCCCTTTTTTTTGATCGTCTGTTTTTTCTGGGTATCTTGATCTTCTTGGTTGGGTTTTGGGTTTTTTGTGGTTCTTTGGGCGTTTTGGGGAGGGCCCGGACATTCTGGGAGGTCTGGATTTCTGGGAGGGCCCGGAAGTTTTGGTAAATCTGGGTGTTCTGGGTTTGGGCTGGACGTTTGATAGGGCTGGACGTTTCTGTTGGTTTTGGAAGTTTTTGGTGTGTCTGGTAGATTATTATTATTTTTATTATTATTATTATTATTAAATTTTTATTATTATTTTTATTATTAAGCGAGGGAAGCCCAGCGTTTTTCCTTTGGGCTCTGGGCCCGGGAAAAAATTTTCACTCGTTTTGTTTTTTTTTTTTTTTTTTTTTTTTTTTTTTTTTTGTTTGTAGTCTCGCCATAAAAAGTTCGGGAAGGAGGGTCGGATCGAGTTGAAATTTTTACCATCCGCAAGCTTTGTTCTCGATTGAATGCCATTTTTTTTGTGGCAAAATCGTTCAAAAAGTTAAAAAGTTACATTTAAATTTTAAACGAAAATTTTTTTTTTAAAAAATAACCGGGGACAAAATCTGAGATAGCCAAAACATTTAGAAAGTCCCGGGTTTTTTGGCACGAATATGTTAATTTTATTTTGATCCGAAAGTAGTGTAGATGGAAATTACATTATAAAAAAGTAAAGTTGCCCCTGGCCAAAGAAAAAGGGCGCGCGAAGTTTCTAATGCACTGCACCCAGAAGTAATCAAAAACATTTTCGAGGAAGGGAGTCTTTTTAATTTTTCACCAAAAAAGTTTTAAAAATTTTTTCCCCAAAGAGTCAAGGTCCTCTAGATGGCGGTGGATTTTATCCACAAAGTTTAAAAATTTACATACGGGGGTTTCCAAATACCCTTTGGGAAAAAATAAATAATATTTTGGAAAAAATGGGCCCTTGGGGGAACAGCGAACGTCGCAAATTTTAAAAAATTTAAAAAAAAGTGCATTGGGGGGTCTAAACATAGCACGTGCTCGCCCTTTTTCAACGCGTCAACTGAGGTTTTCCCAGTTATTATTATTTTTTTTTTTTATATTATTTTTTTAATTTTATTTTTTATTAATATTGGTTTTTAAGCATAAGGGCCCCCTTTTAAGGGGCATAGTTATTGATTCATAGCAGTTGTTTTTTTGAAAAAGTTTTTCCCCCCACTTTTTTCGAAAACCCCTCGGGGGGAAACTTTTTCGACAATGCTAGGGAAACCCAAAAATAATTATTATTATTATTATTTTATTATTATTATTATTTTAATTTTTATTTTTTATTATTGTTTTATAGAAAATTGTAGAAAAAGTTTGCCCCGACTGGGGTTCGAAACCCAAAAAACCCCCGGCTTAAAAGTTTCCATAAACTCTACCAAAATTTAAACTACCCGGGCCACAGAAAAAACCTTTTGGGAAATGCTATTTTTTGTGATGTTTACTTACATGACATAAATTTCCCAAAAGACGGGAATGTACGTTTAAATCTGAAAAAATTGCATGGATAAATTCAATCACATCTCATCTCCCATGAGTTTGGGGAGTATGAAAAATTGGTTTTTTAAAACATAAGCCCGCTGTAAAGGGGCATAGTTTTTTGATTCATAGCAGTTGTAAATTTTTATTTTTATTTTTAAATTTTTATTATTAAATTATTTTTATGATAATTATTTAATAATTTTTTAAATTTTTAAATTTTTTTATTTGCAAATAAATTATTTTCCACTATGCAAATATAATTATTAACCCCTTTTAAACTAAAAAATTTTTACTAAAACCCAATTAACCTTAATTTCTTATATACTACCTACTAAAATTTTACTCCATACTACATTAATTTTTATAAATAAACCAAACGGAGGAATACATGTTCGAAAATCACCCAATCGAGTCAGGGCCTTTTTCTATATTTCTTTTGGTGGGAACGAAACCCCTACCTTGTTTAACACAAATCAACCCAGTATCGAAAAGCTACTTTTCCCTTAAATAAACAATGCATCCCAAAAATGGGTTATTGCTGGTTGCGAGTGTCGAATTCGAGGAGCCCCCCCCCCCCCCACCCACACACCCCCCCCTTTACCATGGCTTCATTTCTAAATTATTACAAAAAAGCTTTTGTAATTTTATCCAAATTTGGTCATAAAGTATTATTCCCTTCTTTTTTCCTTCACATTAGCGAACAAAACTGATTTATGCGTAAATAATTAAACCCCGCGACTGCGAAACAATATTACTATTTAGTATTTTTCACGCATAAGTTATATGACTTTAGTTTTTTTATAGGATGTCCATCATTTCCAAACCCGGGGAAAAGTGTTTACACTGAATCCCTCACTTCATATTTTAATGTCCTACACACCAAATTTACAAAACGTGTAGCATTTAAAATTTTTGGTTTTTAAAAAAAATTTAAAAATTTATGAAAACATGACGCTCTTTTTTAGAATGTCGCCCCTTTTTATTTTAACTAAAACCCAAAAATTTTGACTAAAATTTCCTTTTTTTTCCCAATTTTTTCCGTCATGTTTAGTCAAAAAATCCCAAAACATTTTACTTTCCTCCAAACTATATCCACTAATTTTTTTTCATAATTTTTTTTTCACATTATAGCACAGCAACAATATATATTACACTTTCGGTTTTGATTTTGTGGTTTTTTTTTGGTAAGGTTTTAAAACGATAGGGTTCAAAGGTTTTCAAGGGTTTTTTAGTAAATTTAGGGGAGAACCCTTATGCTTGAGTTGAGGGAAGTCTTGGGTTTTCACAAAACTAGTGGAAGAAGTCAAAATCCATGGCATTCCCCATATTTTCCTATGCAGGGTACTGAAAATTTTTGAATCAAGGGGGGGGGGGCCTGTGAAACGCGCCAGCGGGACCGAGAATCAGGCCTCCTCAGTTTTTTAACAACTTGATTCGCTCCCTCCCAAACTATTAAATACTCGAAATTCTCCAAAACGTTTTGCAAAAGGACAAAAAAATCTTTACAAAGCACCTCGAAATTTCACGGTAAGGGCCCAACTTCCCAAAGGGTGTCCAGATGGGTTATCTCAGATTCCCCCCCTGAAATTGGGGAAACCCATGCACTAAAACAAGTGCAAAAAAAGTACCCCCCCCTGGGCAAGAGGGATGCTTTTGGTTTTAAAAAAGTTTGACAGGCGAACACTGGACACTTTGGGGGGATTTTTTTTATGAGTGGTGTGAGTCCCCGTTTCACAAAGCTTGCTTTAAAAAAGGAACATGTTGAACGGGCTTGGGCTGGGAAAACAGAAAGGGGAATGTTATAAAAGATTCGAATAGATAGGAAAAATTTAACAATCTATATTTTCTGGCATAATGCGCAAATCTGATGATGCACTGTTTATTCCGATGCAAAATTTTGCTTTCGATGATGATAGTAATATAAATTTAGGATTGGCTAAGCTTGGCACCACATTATTTACTTTTTTGCTTTAACTTTTGTTTTTGATTACGGCCATATGATAATATGCAATAAACATTTTCTTGCCACAATAAAATTACTGAGATAGAGATGGGAGGCTTCCAATCAAATGTGTTTGCATAATTAAATATTTGCATTTATTAATTAATGTTTGGCTAAATAAACATGGCATGACATTAATGTTACATTACACATACTCATTCATAGTACGTTAGACCGTGATTCAGGAGGTTGCGGGTTTGAATCCCACTACCGGCAATCTGGACATAGGTTGTAAAGAGGAGACAGGAATAAACTGTACCTGGACATATTTTCCTCGAATCCACGATAAATAATCAAAAATAGGCTGATGTGGTGGCTAAAGCTCGGTGCACATACTTTCCGAAGGTTTTAGGTTTAAGGTTTATGGTCTTTTAAGGTTTAAGTAATGTTTTTCTAGAACGTTTCTAGAACGCGCGCTACCATTGGCCGGATTTATAAGAGCTCGCTTCTCATTGGCTGGGTTTAGTGTTTAGTGTTTAAGAGCTAGGAAGTTGAAATATTTTCCTCTTGTTAAACCTCCTTAACCTTAAACCTTGGGAAATCATGTAAACGCGATAACGCATTGTGCATGTTTCAACTTCGTTAAACCATAAACCTTTAACCTTAGGAAGTTATGTGCACCGACCTTAAGCAACCGCCCAGCAAGCAGGAGACCAAGGTTCAATACCCGGTAGGGGTTGGTTAGTTTTGACACCTATTTTGCACGATGTACTAAGTGATTGATAAAGAAACAACGAATATTACGAGTTCTTTACAAAAAATTAATTCAACAAACAACGAAAGAATATCTAAAGAACGTGATACTGTATTGAGTGGTGTAATGAAAATGTTCACGAGACTTCCCCAAACAGAAAATAAATTTACCATCAGCAACTTACATAAACTAATAAACTTTCACATCCCTAGAACTAAGATTTATAGGAAATTTCATCCCCTTCAAAATTCCATGTGCTCGTATTGATGTTTTTAATTTTCCCCATCAACCGAATTCAAGGCACCTACAACAAATTATTAGCCATTAATACAAAAATTGACATCAAGGTTATGCTAGTTTACCAACATGACTCATTTATCAATCTTGTCACCTTATCACCTTTTCACCAGTTTTGTATTTTAAAACTAAATTTTTGTCTTTATTCATCTTGGGCTTTCAGCCGTTTTACATATTTATAGATTTTTTATTGAAGTTCTTGCTGTATGTATTGTTGTAAAATTTTAATTTTATGGTACTTGTTCATGTATTTAATGTTTTGTTTATCGTATTTGTATGGTTTTAAATTGTATTCCTAATTGTTAAGTTTTAGTTACCTAACACTTATGGGTTACCTGTTGTTAGTGATCAATAAATATAATATAATACTGGACGTAAAGTTTGTTGTGTGAAGAAGGCTTCATTAGTCGCCTACCTGTCTCGTGAAATCCAAGAAGACCAAGAACGCGACCACATGCAGGCGAAAGACGAGTAGCTCAACCAGTGACGCAAATAAGCTTAGCTTGTTTCCCTCGTCCCCAACAATAACAGCTGAGCGCCTGCGTCTGGGTGGGGACAACTGTCACTCCGAGCAAGTGGGACAAAACTGCCGGATTAAGTATAACAAATTAAACAACAAGATACTACCTGAAGATCCGCTAAGCCAGGTTATACAAGTGCATTCCGATGAGTCTTCCCCATACATTGTGCCTTCAGAAGTTCATTCAAGCAGCACTCTTGACGGAAATTCACTGACTTCAAATTAGCAACAAAGAGCTTTTTTCAAGGGGTGTTTTGAAGATGTTTCAATTCAAAGCTAATCAATAGGCCTAATGCACAGGAAACAAGATGACAAAGTGGTAGAAATCAGTGGTTCGGGATATAAAAGAGTGGACAAGGAGTTTCTATTTAATTCTGTTTCTAGCTGTCACAACATGCTTTGATTAATCCTTTTCATGGTGGTATATATTGGAGATATTTCTTTGTATTATATGTATTGGGCTTTATAATGAACAGTGACGACTCTCGAATGCCACATGGAGTGTGGCTTTGGGTAAGTATAATAGGGGGGGGGGGGGTAAATTGCAGTCTGGGTGTGTGTATTTTTAGGTCAGGGCCTAATGGGTTTTATCGTTGTTTTGAAAGGAATATCCGACAAAATACTTCAGGATTGCCGTTAGTGGAATAAGAATATCAATCAGGTGACCTACCGAATTAGTCTGAGCTTTACCTGTGTGCGCGAGAATCTGATGAACTGACTCAGATCCAGGGTTCTATACCCGCCACAGTCAATCTTGGGACATTCCTTCATAACTTTTCCTAAGATAAAGTAAAATAATTGTTTATCACCATTCAACCAATATTATAATATATAAATAAAATAAATTGAAATTAAAAATTAAAATACATAAATACATAAAAAATACATATAAATGTTATGTTAATTTATGTTGATAATAATAACTAGCCACACAATACCATTCCGTCAATCTGAACACTGTAGTTTTTGTTTAAAATGTTATTTGATTTTCACTAGTTTCTTGAACATTTGATAAGAATGTTGGGAATAAATTTCAAAAATATTTAGACAGTGTGCGACTAAACAACATGAAGTCATTGCTTATTATAACATAATGAGCTCTGTGAAAGCTTTTTGTTCCGTTCCCGCAAATAATAATTTTAGCTAACTCAGCGTGCTTTACATAATAATGCTACTTGACTCTTCCCGCTATAAAAACCGTCAGCTTACAGCTGTTCTCTAATTTAGATGAGATGCACACGAACGGTAAATTAAGTGTACTAATTCCTTAATACACTTTTTAGATACTATAGAGCGGCTTGTTTTAGTAAGTATAGACTGCCCGTTCTTTGCATTTGAAGGAGTAAAATATTATTTTGTACCTGGGCATGAGCAGGGGGTCCCACGGAAATTAGCCCTGATTTATTTCCGTGCGGGAAACTTTTTCAAGGCTTCGTTCACTCGGACTAGCTTCAAAGTGTAAATCTCCACATTCTAGTGAGATGCACGCGAAATCACCAAACATTCAACAATAGTAGTTTATAAAAACACTGAACTCGATAGCGTCCTTCATATTAACTGCATGCATTCAAATCTGCTGTGTTTAGGCCCTGTACTGAAAGTATTGACTGTGTAAATCTGAACCACTTGCGACAAGGTAATACATTTATCAATTTCATGTTTCATCCACATTTTTAAACTATTAACACCCCCATTATTATAATGATTCAAACCGTTTGATAGCAGTAATTCATTTTCAGTGTAGGGGTATGTTAATTATATTTAAAGTGTGTGTCTACCGGTGTTACATTGTATCAATAATATGATCCACGAACACAAAAACTTGTAAAAACACAGCCAAAACCTTACACATTCAAAAGCAATGAGATCTAAAAGAAATGCTAAGCTCATTGTACCTTCTACTTTTGCTCATTCTTAATTCATAATCGTACACTTCCCGAAAATACATCCTTAAAAAAATTTTGGCAAATTTTTCCATTTTTTTTTTTCATTAGTCGGGAAACACTCCCGTAAGTGTAATTGATTTTACGGAAATCAATCCAAAAACAAACATCTGACCGGCAATTAATAAAAAAAAAAAAAAACTATATGTTATTAGGGGGTTTTGGGTAATTGGGAAAGGAATGGCCGAGGGCTGTTTAAGTTAGGACTCAATCCTTGCAGGAAAACCTCGGAAAAATCTTCAGTCAGTGAGTCAGGATCGCCGGTCTCAAAGGGATTCGAACCCGAAACTGAGTCTCGAGCTTAACGTTTGAGCCAACACCCACCAACTGTATGTTTACTAGGTAAAGACCCTCATAAATAAGATTTATTTTTTAGTTTTGTAGCTATAATTTTAGCAAAACTATAATTTCTTTACAATGGTGTTCTAATCATACAAAATGTAACCTCGAAACTTTGTGTTTCATAAATAAACTTGCCCAAAACAAAGGTAAATGTTTTCATTTTACACTTTTTGTTGCATATATCGGCTATTTTATTATAAAGAGAAAATGTGCAACAATTTACAACTTTTGATGCAATTAAATCATCAGTGATGATGACATTAAAATTGTGTTAAATAAACTCAAAATCCTAGTATGTTTTTAAGCATTTATTCTATATTTGATTCATTTTTATTGATTCACCATTTGAATAAGAAATTATTTTCTCGTTAACTTATTATACATTTTTGTTGTAATATTTTATTTAAAAAATTTTCGTAACTACAGTTTATTTAAATTGTGTGCTTTTATGTACTTTCTAAGTTTTTATTTACAGTACATTAAGGCAATGGTTATGTATTGCTTTTGAATGAAAAAGTTGAAAAAGTTAGTCAGAATCCATGGAATAAAGTTGTAAAATGAGTTTTTTTAGGTACATAATAACAACTAACAAGTAACAATAGAAACTTTACAAAAAATCACCTACAATGCGTTCAAAAAGCTCTTGCAAAAGTAAAAAGAACCCACGCAATTACAAAAAAGCTCATCCATCAACGCGACTAAAAAAAGTGTTTTTGAAGCTTCCTAGTAAATAAATTTTTAAAACTAGATTTATCGAGCCTACCTTTTTCGTAAAGGCCCAAAAGGGGGGGATGACAGTTTACGTTCCAAGTGGCATGTTCCTATTCTGTTTTTATTTTTTGTTATAGGTTATCGTTTTTTTTTTTAGTAAATAATACGACTAAAATATAAATACATGTAAGCTTAGCCGAATGGAATAGAATAGAATGTATAGATGTTTTTATTCACAGGCCTTCTTGTTTACATCGTTTTTTTCGAGGAGCTCGTTCGAAGCAGAATACATAGAAATAATATTTAAACTTCATATATATATTTTAAAGTGTGCAGTAAAAGTAATATAAAAGGCGGCAAATAAAAAGCTGTTTCATTTCGATTATAATAAATTACATGTTGTAAGGGAAAAGTCGATAAAGAAGAAACTTCATTTTTATCACTGTCTTCGCTTTGTGCTGCCATCATGCAGCAGATATAGTATCGCCAGCTCAGAGGAGTCGAAGTTGAGAGGAAGTATTCGACAAATCAATACGAGCTTTGGGTGTCTATTTACCCCAACACCCAACCCCCTAGTCACTTTGAAGGTCTTTTGTAAAAAAATTGAACATATTTGGCCCAAAATAGCCTGAGGAACCCCTGATATGATTTTCCCGCCAGTTAGAGAAAAAGTTATTAAGTAAGAGCCCTTACAACTGTTTTCTGGGGCTAGGTAAGATTTAAACCAGTATCCCCCCTCTAATTCCCAAAAGTGTTTTTCCCCTGCTAGTTTTTGGTGATTCGCTTACCAAATGCTTTTGACAATCAAAGAAAAAGGCCAAACACCTTTTCTTTTTTGTCTAAAAATTCTGATTTTTTTTAAAGGGGGAAAGCTGTGTTAAGTAGACTTTCCTTTTTTGGGTGAGCGTAGCGAGCCCCCCCAAGCGAAGATTCCATTTTATACCCTGGAGAAAAAAAAGGAAAGTTTTTTTTTCTGATTTTTAGCTGTTTGTTAACCATTTGGCTAAAAAGAACTCCAATTGCGATGAATTCTTTTTTGCCACGCGCAATCGAAAAATTTTTTCTCAAAAAAAAAGCAATTTTTTGATTTTTTTTTGATTTTTTAAAAAAATTTTTTGACTTATAAAAACCCCCATGCCTTATTCGGGCGAAAATTTTTTTTTTTTTAGAACTTTTGTTTTATGAAATTTAAAATATTTTTTGTGAAATTTACGTAATCGAAAAAAATTTTTTTCTTATGAAAAATTTCAGTTTTACGTTTTTTTTTTGATTTTTTTAAAATTTTTTTTCGTCTTTTAAATTTGCAGCTTTTCCGATTGTAAGTTTTTTTTTCAGAAACCTTTAAATTTTTTGAATTTATATATTTCTGTGAATTTTAGCGGAAACGACAAATTTTCAAGATAATCGCAAATTTTAGATTTTTTGTATTTAAAAATTTTTCGACTTTTAACACCGAATGCTTTATTCGATTGTAATGATTTTTTTACAAAACCTTAATTTTATGAAAATTTTTAATTTTTGTGAAATTTTAGCTAATCAAAAAATTTTTTCTCTGAAAATCGCAATTTTACGCTAGTTTTCGTTTTTTTAAAAAAATTTCGCTCACCAAAAACGCGCCTGTTAAAGCGTTTGCAAAGCTTCCTAGTCTAAAAAAAAGTGTTGATTTGGGGAGCGTAGGAGCGAAATGAAGATTCCCTTTCACTACACTGAAGAAAAAAATCCGGATTTTTTTTTGTATTTTTGCTTTTGTTAAAAACATTCCCGGGTAAAAAGAAACCCCAAATTTGGGGGAAAAATTTTTGAAGACCTTCGAAATCTCTGAACTTAGAAATGCCACGTTTTTTAGCGCAATCGAAAAAATTATTTCTCATTAAAATCTCAATTTTACGTTTTTTTCGATTTTAAACATTCTTGACTTAACCCAACATGCTTATCGTCGTAATGATTTTTTTCACAGAACCTTAATTTTGTGAATTAATAAAATTATTTCCCATTAAAATCGCAATTTTACGATTTTTTCGATATAAACAAAATTGTCTTCGATTAACACCTACGTGCTTTATTCGATTGTAATGATTTTTTCACATAACTTTAATTTTATGAACTTAATATATTAGTGTGAAATTTGAGCGCAATCGAAAAATTATTTCTCGTGCACACATGGCAGCTCACATGCACCAATTACGTTCGTCCAACCACGCGCCTGCAAAAGCGTTTGCGAAGCTTCCTAGTTTATTAATACCTTTTCAAGGATATTTTGAACAAATATTGGAAATCTGCTTTGGAACGAGCTGTTTCCACAGAGATGCAAAGTTCTTTTCTTTGCGCCATACTTCACTCCTTATATACTTACGTACTGGTGCAGTAACTGGACGTTGGAGCAAAGGAAGAGAGTTGGTTGAAAGCAGCAGAGATGAAGTTTGTAAGTATTATCAAGGGGGTTACAAAACTGGACAAGATTAGAAGCAACGTTATAAGAAAGGAATAAGGTCTGGAGAAATTGAGGTTTAAATTAGGAAGGGAACGTTTAAGATGGTTTTGGGCGTATGAAGAGGATGGAAATGGATAGGATCCTAAACGAGACTTTGAAGCAGAGGAGGAAGGTAAAAGAAAAGTAGGAAGACCAAGACCGAGAGAAAGATGGGGAAGATGATCGAAGGAGTCAAGGAGACGTTGTAGAGCGAGGTGAATCGTGGTACCAGGTGATGGAATTGAAGCCGTGGGAGGACAGGAAAGAGTGGGGAGTGGGGAGAAACAGATGCAGGATGAAGATGACGATGAAGATGTTGATGATGAAGAAACGCTGAGCCCGGCAATTTTGGCAAAAAATTGTTTCGTGCCCTAGATATCGGTGTGAAGAACACCCATAGATATAATGAGAACCCCCAATGACATAGCTTATGTACGTCATTGAGAACACCCCTCAACCCAAGGCCGCCCTAGATACTCGTTTGGTTTTTGCGCGCCTCCGATCACGGAACACTGCGGTCGATTTTTTTTAAAAACTGACCAATCAGATTAGCCCAATTGTGTATGTGTGTCTAAAATGGCGTTTTCCGGTTCCGCGTCTTTCTTGTAGCGTTTTGTCGAGGTGGTTATTTTCAAAATGTTATTGCATTAATTACAAAGTAAGTAGGCCTACACCTTATATTGTCTATGTAATTAAATGAAATTGTAATTCTAATGTTATTTTTAATTAGTTTGTAAGCGTTTTTACCCCTGGGTTTAATTGAGTGTTTTTTTAGTGTGAAGTGTTCTCATCTGTCACCACAGGGACAACACTAAAGAAGAAGCACTCGTAAATTTTAAACACTTTCAGTTAGGTCCTGGGCCCCCTATCATTATTTATTTACTTCAATAACTTCAAAGTAGGCCTATTTACATTCATGTTGACCTGCTGGACTTAGGTCTAGGGCTAGGCCTACCCTAAAAAAGGCTAGGCCTAGGCCTAGCCCTAGGGACAACACGAAAGAAACACTCGACCAATGAACACTTTGGTTAAAGTCCTTCTCACGGAGGGATATTAAATACACAAAATACCCTATCATTATTTATTTACTTCAAGTACTTCAAGGGATTTACATTAATGTTGACCTGCGGGTGGTTTTGGGGCCCTAGAGTTAGCAATGACATTAGGCTAGGCTAGGCCGGGACTCTTTCGGTTGGTATGGACAGTTTTTTTATGTGTACCTACAAAACCTTTAACGTCGCTATTTTGAATCTAAAGTACCTAAGATCAAAAACTGTCCTTACCAACCGAAAGAGTTCCGTTAGGCCTACCCGGTACTGGTTTGGTTGAGAGTGGCCAACTTTTCACCAGCACTCCACCGAGCCGTACACTCACTTTAAGTAACCTTACAAAACCTTTAACGTCGCTATTTTAAACAAAAAAAACCTTCAAAACCTTTAACGTCGCTATTTTAAAAAAAAACCTTCAAAACTTTAACACACACAACACCGTTTACAAGTGTTTAAAAGTTGGCCACTCTCAACCCAAACCAGTTCCGGCCTACCCTTCCTAGGCCTAGTTAGGGGTAGGGCCTAGGCCTAGGGGCCCACCTAATCCTAGGCCTATTTAAAGTTAGGTCTGCAAGCGTATTCTAAATTAAAAACAGACTAGGGCCTACGCTTACGCTTAGCCCTGAACATAATATGCCTAGAGGGGAATCCCACGCCTATTGTAATTATGCTTTGTTACAGACGAGAAGTTGCAGACTCCTCTCCTAGGCCTAGGCTAGCTAGCCAGAGCCTAGGTCTAAGAAGTAAGACGTGGAATCAATTCACCAGGATAAACTGCTAAAAACAGTGCAACACAACCGTTTTCTTACCCGGAGGGCACTTGCGATCGCTTAGGACTGAAGCAACAATTGTAAGTTAACACTCCAGATGTGATGAGCTTTTTTAGTGTTAGGCCTAGCATGTTTTTATGTGCAGCCTAGATTCTAGCGTAGGCCTATGCTTGGTGGCCTAGCCTACTTAACAAGCCTAGGCTTAATATGATTTTGTTTGGTTCCAGACAGGAGACTAGTGAGACTGAAGAAGTAGTGCAAATAAATAGAAAAGGAATGAATTGAGAAGAGGATAGATGGTTAAGGAACAAAAATCTAACAAGAATACAAAGGTAGAAGAAGAAAGGAACTCCCACCGGCAATGGTCAAATGTAGAAAGATACACAACACTACGACCGAAGCCGCTATAAAAAAAAAAATTTACTAAGAGCCTATAAATCTAAACGTTCATTTTAAAGGCAGTTGACTGGCTAGGGTTCGGAGCTCACCCCCCCGTAAGAAGAAATGCATGCCATGATGGTGATAAAAACCTAGTACAAGAAAAAAGTTT
>JAMZAV010007181.1:0-27167 GCA_024449915.1 Sweltsa coloradensis | reverse complement strand
CTTCCTCGAAAGTATTTTGATTACTTCTAGGTGGCAGTGCATTAGAAAATTCGCGCGTCTTTTCGTTGCCATGGCAACGTTACTTTTGGTATAATGTAATTTCCATCTACACTACTTATCGGATCAAAATAAAATTAACATATTCGTGACCGGACGGACATTCTAAATGATTTGGCTATCTCAGATTTTGTCCCCGTTAAGTTTTAGAAAAAAACTTTCGATTACATTAAATGTAACTTTTTAACTTTTAGAACGATTTTGCCATAAAACTTATGGCATTCAATCGAGAATGAAGCTTGCGGATGGTCCAAATTTTAACTCGATCCGAGCCTCCGTTCGACCGTTATGGCGAGTCATACAAACAAAAAAAAACAAAAAACAAACAAACAAACTAACAAACAAAAAAAAAAACAAAACCAGTGACTATTTTTTACGGCAGAGTCAAATGGAAACGCTCGCTTCGCTCGCTTAAAAATCTCCAGGAGGAAAATCACATCTCGATGTCGACAATTACTACTAGCCCAGGAGTGGAAGACTTTTACCCGGACAAAATTCCGAACAAGCTGAAAATTTGCACACATGTTCAGTTGATCATTCTAAACAATAGTTGAAAAGTCCCCTAATCTTCGCCGCGTGCGTCTTGAGATATAGTGGCAAAAGGACGAATGTGCCAAAAATGTTTTATTTTCAATTTCAACCATTTTTTTTACACTAATATGTACAAATTATTAAATATTTCTACGTCAGTAAAGCTAAAATCAGTCATAAGCTTCGACCCGTGCGTGGCAAAAGGGCGTTAAGTGACAAAGATATGTTTTTTTCAGTCTTAACAAACTTACTGACATTCATATATAAGCAAATCATTAAGAATTCGTACGACATAAAAGTGGACATCTTCCCCGAGCTTCGTTGCTGGCGTCTTGATAAATGGTGGCAAAAGGGCGTGTTGGGGATTGTGAGCACACATAACATCTTTCATTACTATGTTCTTTGTATCAACAAACGTCTCACTTCTTTGACTCTACTGTTTGTTTACTTTGAAGACATTCTTTTATTTTTCTAATTGTTACAATACCACCTTCATTTAAAACTAGTTGAGGGTTTCATTTTCTTATCAATAAAATGACTTTTTACCATAAAATGCATTTCTAAAGTGTTTTAACTATATCTACTTAAATTCAGCGATGTGGGCCAGTCCTGTGGAACAGTCTACACCAGCCAGAATGATGCAAAATAAATATTCTTTGCGAATGTAAAGTGGTCCTCCGCATCACCACTCATGGACCCAACATTTTGGTACCTCACGGGCCGAATTCAAGTTGACAGGTCAGTCATTTCACTATTGTAAGTAGTAATGGAGCCTAATCGACTACAAAAGTTAGTCAAGAAGAGGGGTGTTATTAAAACACAAATGACTCGTATGAAAACATTCATCGATGCGTTTGTACCCTCTGAAAACAATATTCACGAGATTACTGTAAGGCTCAGACGTTTCCCAGACATCATGGCTAGATACGACAGCGTACAGTCTGAACTGGAAACTGACGACCTTCAGTCAGATCATGACGATGATCGGGCAGTGTTCGAGGAAACTGCGTATGAAGCAGAAGGCCAAATGGAACTAATATTAAGGCAAGCAGAAGAACGAAGTGGTAATCCAGGGCCCTCCAGCAGAGCTCCCGGAGAACTTCAAGTATCAGGGGTGTCCCACATGCCACATGGCAGCTTGAGGTTACCATTAGTCTCATTGCCAAGCTTTGATGGCAAATATGAGGAGTGGTTTCCATTTTCGGATTCTTTCACGGTGATGGTTCATGAAAACGCAGACGTCATGACCATTCAAAAATTCCATTACCTGTTATCATCATTGAACGGCCAAGCATTGCAGCTAATTCAAAACCTTCCTATCACTGCTGTCAATTACCAAGTAGCTTGGCAGTTACTGAAGGATAGGTATGAAAACAAAAAACTGATAGCAGCTACTTACACAAGGGGACTTTTGAACCTAAAGGCAGTTCAAAGGGAATCAGCTGCTGACTTAAGGCAGTTTGTGAATACTATTCGCAGTAATTTAAGTGCTCTCAAGGCCATGGAACTTGATCAACCACTAGGTGATATCCTTGTATCACAGCTGATTGTTGAGAGGCTTGACAAGAACTCACGAAGGGAGTGGGAAATAAAGGAATCTCGACAATCTTTCCCACCACTATCAGATCTTCTCACATTTCTTGAGTATAAGAGCCAAGCTCTAGAAAACATAAACGCTTCTAATAGCTGTAGCTCTCAGGACAGTCGACAAGGTGATTTTAAGCCCAAAAAATACAAGGCTGCTCAACAATCGGGAATTTTTCATTCAGTTAAGAAAAGAAATTTGTTTTTGTCCCAATCACATCCCTGTTTTTATGTAAACTTTCATAGCACGGAAACACAGCAGCGGGAGAATTTACAGGACAAAAAACTTTGTGCCCCAACTGCCTGCGAGCGGGGGCATTCATTAAAAATTGCCCGATACTTAATTGCAAAATTTGAAATTGTAGACCCATACTTATTACTACAAAAAAGTCTTCAAAAACCGTCAAGTACCCAATCTTCCAACAAGAAAACCCAACAAATATAACCGTGGCGAATCATGGGCCATCATGTAAACGGGGTGCTAAAGGGCCCCTTCTGTTGCAGACACGAATGCAATCACAATTTCTGTTGTAAACTGCATAGTGCTAGTTGAGACTAAATGATCAACTACACAAATGGGGGGCTTGATTGACTGGGGTACCCAAATAAAACTTCTTTACGAAGATTTGTTCAAAGACTTATTTAAAAAAAGTTTAAGGGTAATAATGCAGGGGTGACAATGTTTCAGCAGAAGCCAATTACACATCCGTTAAATTTCACTCAACAGTGAGAAATTACAGGAAACCTTCATTTTTCTGTTTTGTCCATATAACTGGACAATCCTCAGCATGCATCGACATCAACACGGGAATCTGCCAGGATACCCAACTGGCTGCCCAAATTTCCCATGCCCGGGAGTATTGATATGCTTATTGGGAGCTGAGTTGTGCTTTCACATTCTTCGAGCCGAAAGCGTAAAAGGCCCGGGAGATTTCCCAGCTAAAAAACACAAAACTTGGTTGGCTTATCAGGGGGTATCAAATACCAAATAACTTGAACCAAAAAAATCGGTGACCTCTTGTTTTGTTTCAAGAAGAAAACCCTGACACAAGATTGAAACGATTCGGGGAACTGGAGGAATCATCACCCCCAAACTGGGGAAGCTTCAATGCAACGCATTTTCAAAAAAATACCACACGGGACGAAAAAGGGAGTTTGTGGTGAGACTTCCACACGTTTACATAAACCTGGGCGACTCCTGCACAAACAAAAGAAGGTTTTCCCCCAATTGGAACTAAGCTAACGAAACACCCAGAAATTTAGAAAAATTTGACATTCATGGATGAGTATGGGGAAATTTGGGCATATGGAAGTACAAAAATCAAAAGATATAAAAACACCTTACGCCACATACATCTTCCTCTCATGCTGTTTTTAAAAACCCTCCCGCTAACAAACCCAAACTAGATTTGTTTCGATGGTTCGCCAAAACTACAAAAGCAAATCATAACGATATTCTTATGGTTGGACCCCAGTGTTACAGCACATCTCGGGTTGGGGCCCCAGATGTAACTAAACAGAAAACAAAATCCCAGAAAGAAAAGCATCAGTCACTACACTTTTTACGCAGCCCTACGTTGATATCTTTCATCAGTTTTCAAAGGTATCAAAACTCACCAGAGTTGTGGCTTACTGTCTTTGTTTCATCCACAACACAAAACACCCTTAGGAAAAAAGATCAGGTTTTCTATTTTCTCAGAGACAAAAGCATTAAAACATGCATCAAAAGGGTTCAACATCTACATACAGCCCAGAGATTCGGAACCCTTCTGTCCATAAACAGTTTCATCCAAAGTATCCCGAATTTACATGTTTTTCCGATGATCGCAATTCTTCGGGGAGGAGGGGGATTTAGAAAAACTCCTAGCTTTGATAATAAGCATCAAAACGTTTACCTCCAAAGCATCACTTTACAGGGTTAATAATCATAGCCGAAAATTTTTAGACTGTCCATGAGGGCCGCAGCTCCTCTTTCTTCTTCAGGCAAATACTGATTCCCAAGCCAAAACAAAAGGGCAAAAAAAACTTTATACAAGTTTGCCAGTTTCAAAATCAAGGGGAAAATACCACAGCTGATGGGGGCCCGTTCCACAGCACGAGCCCCCCCTTCTAACCGTTCCTTAACACTGGGACAGACTTTTTTGGGGCCTTTCATGTAAGCAAGGATTATTAAAGAAGCAAGACAACGTCAAAAGCTACGTAGCTGTTTCGTTTGTCTAGCCATAGGCGATTTTCTCGAGCTGTCCAGGGCTAAAATCTGATGCATTTATTTTTCCGCCTTAGACGCTTCACTGCTAGACGAGGAAATGCCTTCATTTGTTCTCAGACAATGTACTAATTTGTGGACAAAAAATGAATTTTAAAAAAAATTCGAACTTGTTCCATTCTGAGCAGCATCAGAATAAGATGGGCCCACTACGCCTCGGTGAAAAAACTTCAATGGCACTTCATTCCTCCACGTGCACCACACTTCGGTGGCTTATGGGAGGCTAGTGTCAAGTCAATGAAATACCACTTGAAACGCGTTGCAGGAAACGCTGTACTTACCATGGAGGAATTCCAACTACCTTACTAACTCAGATTGAGGCGTGTCTTAATTCTCGCCCTATCACTGTCTTGTCAAATGATTCATCAGATCCCAGTTACTTAAGTCCAGGACACTTTCTCATTGGTGCTCCTCTGATGAGTAATCCCGAACCTATCTATCTGATCTTTCCGAATCTAGATTATCCAGATGGCAAACGGGTTCAGAAACTGTACCAACAGCTATGGCAGAGATGGTCAACAGACTACCTCAACTCACTCCAACAGAGAGGAAAATGGATATCACCAGAATCCAATTTGCAGCCATAAATGGTGGTTCTTATGAAAGAAGATCACTACCACCTCTCCAGTGGAACCTTGGAGTTATCACAGAGACTTTCCAAGGTAAGATGGTCACGTCCGCGTCGCTGCGATCCAGACATCCGGCGGTGTATTGAAGAGACCCATCACGAAACAAGTTCCCCTTTCCCATCGAGTATTCACCTCAACCTAACTAAAATATGTTTCGATTGCATTCAATCAACAGGGGGGAGTATGTTGGGGATTGTGAGCACACATAACATCTTTCATTACTATGTTCTTTGTATCAACAAACGTCTCACTTCTTTGACTCTACTGTTTGTTTACTTTGAAGACATTTTTTTTATTTTTCTAATTGTTACAATACCACCTTCATTTAAAACTAGTTGAGGGTTTCATTTTCTTATCAATAAAATGACTTTTTACCATAAAATGCATTTCTAAAGTGTTTTAACTATATCTACTTAAATTCAGCGATGTGGGCCAGTCCTGTGGAACAGTCTACACCAGCCAGAATGATGCAAAATAAATATTCTTTGCGAATGTAAAGTGGTCCTCCGCATCATCACTCATGGACCCAACAGGGCGTAACTAACGTTATAATTCTATATTTAATATATAAAGGTCTTTTGACATTCAACTACGTTTATTGAACATATGAATACCAAACAGGGACACTTAATGTAAAACCCATGCATGCTGACTGACTTGCTATGGCCAGCTTGTACCGGTATATAAAGAACCATTACAAAGTTGTTGCAAGTAGCAGACTGGACATTACCAAACCTATAAAATAATATTCTGCAGCATTCTCAAGCGGCTTGCATAGACGGATTTTGAAAGGGATTCGAGCACGAGCTGTGGACAAACCTTGACTTGGCTTGACTATTGTATCACATCACGATCGATAGAGCATGAACAAAGAAAGAATAAACATATTTCAATACCTATTTGATTTTTTAAATATCAGAGTGGGAAATGAACGCTTACATAGCGGACTGAATTGCATTTGTGCCCGGCTGGCTTTGAACGCTACAAAGTATGATACATCTCCATGTTTGCCATCAAGCCTAGAGGGGATGAATGGATAGATCTATTAAATGTGTTGGTGGACTGGCAATATATCAAATCTAGAGCTCACAGTACGCAGTTGAAAATGAAGCGCTACTGCTCAATGAAGTAAACGGAATGTACCACAGCAAAATCTATTCTGATAAAACGGTAGAAAAACATCAGGCAACTTAAATCTTAAATACTTCTGCATATATTTCATTTACTAATCTACTTTTGGTAACTCCAGCTTAGTAATTCCTACCAGCTTGGTACAAGACGGTATCCTGTGTCCGTCAAACACAACTGAACACACTGAGCCGCATTTATTAACAATCACAACATGAAACATGTATTTAGTATAGACTTCTTTGTATGGAAACAGGACGAGGTGGCCGCATCACTACACTACATGCAAAGTTTGACTACTATACCGGAAAATATATATATGTGTCGGCATGGTAGTTTAATGTATGGGAGATTGAGCCCGCAACTCTGTGACAATAATACACACATAACAAAAACTTGTAGAAATACAGCCAAACCTTACACACTCAAAAGGAATGAGATCTAAAAAAAGGGCCAAGCTCATCTACCCTTCCACATAAACGTACAGTGTCCCATAACAGCATCCTCGAAAAGCTTGGCAAAATAGAATTTGCGATTATTAATTTAACGTAATAGTTTATCCAAGTTCTTTTTTTCTAATTAATTTAAACGTAATAACATGCAAATTCTATTTTGCCAAGCTTTTCGAGGATGCTGTTATGGGACACTGTACGTTTATGTGGAAGGGTAGATGAGCTTGGCCCTTTTTTTAGATCTCATTCCTTTTGAGTGTGTAAGGTTTGGCTGTATTTCTACAAGTTTTTGTTATGTGTGTGATCTCATTACTTTTTCAAGTTCCATTACAAAATTATTTGCTAAAATATAATATTTTTATCAAAGTTGATTTAAATTCTATGGTATTAGCAGTAACAATATAGGATGTAAAATATCTAGACCCGGATTCATGTACATCCTGGGTATAGGTGGTATAACCATGGTATAACGACGGTATAAGGACTGGACCCCAATTCTTGAGTTCGTGGGAGATGAGTTGAAAACGCAATTTGAAAACGAAGTCGTTTTCGTTTTCGAAGGAATTGGTATTCTTGAACGGTATCGTGGAAAACGTCATGGGTTGTGAGTTGAAAGCATTGATATTAAACCCCTATAGTAGGCTAGATTAGCAGTCTCCTATACCTCCGCACAGGCGCGAGCGTAGCAAATTGAAGACTCAACCGGCCCATTTCAAGATGGCGATTTGGTGTTTTAATTTATGCTTTTTTAATGCAATAAAGTATTTTACTGGATTGTTTGATATGGTTTTAGCTTGTGCAGCATGGTATTAAACAAAAGAAACAATACGAAGTGATTGCATAAGGGAATTTAGTAATCATTTGGTATTAAAGGCTAGTATGCTTACCTGTCAACCTGGCGGCAATCTTGAGAACTATTTGGCCACAAATCGCTCCCATTTGATTAACATGTAAACTGTCATTTTAAGATGGCTTCTAATTGTACCGGAAGTGGACCACCGACTGCTGGTCTAGCCAATTATATAGGATGTCTATGGTTGAAAGAGTATCACGAAATCCAAACACTTTAAAAAGATTTGCGTATAGCAAAGAGCTCGAAAAAGTTCTATATTTATTCTAGATGGCAGTGCCTTCATAAACGCGGGCCAATCGAAAGACGAGTTGTATGAAATGATTTGATTGTTGCAATTATGTAAACAAACAGATGAGCAAGCTTATATCAGAAAAATGTTGTGCTGGCATAGGGTTGGCTAGGCTTGTCAAACATGTAATGTAAGTATGAATTTTACTAGTCCTATAGCCAAATGGAACTTTAGACCTACACTTTTGCATTATAAATAATTTTCCACATCTGGGCCTAGGCCAGGGACGGTTTCTGATTTGTTTTATGAGAGTATAATGACACCTTTTCTCGTTCCACACAAAGAAGAAAAATTTTAAATGTCCGCTATTTGTTTACGTATCGCACTTTCCCGCCTAACTCTGCTTATACCGTCAACAAGTGTCAAGTAACCATGGTTACTTGTTGATTGTATGCCAAGTGTTTAAGGCTTATTTTAAAACCTTTATTTGGAAGCCTTCCAACAAACTTTTCCAACTTTTTTTTTCAAAAGAGACTATATTTCTATAACCTTAATGTCCATGTAAAATATGAACATTGTAGTCCCACCCGTCTGGTCAGAATCGCGGGCCGACGTATTAGATGTTAGCAGTAGCAGTAGTAGGCAGTAGTAGGCAGTAGTAGGCAGTAGCTAACATCCTTAAAGTGATTTTGAGCATGTTTCAAGCCATTTTTTCACCAAGAAGGAATAATCGTACCCCAATAAAATTTGGCATGTGTTGTCAGGTACCTAAATCCCCTCGATTGTGATAGTTTTCAAGTTCACATCACGTTACATGACGGCTGGGTAACACCTCGAAATCACCCCAAATCTGCTTGGTGTATAAGGTGCTTGAGTGTGTAGCGCACCGCGGCTTGGCTGCTGCGCCCTAACGGGCACCTAGATGTGATTTTGTCGTAGTTTAACAAAAGAAGACTTCGTCGAACTGTGAAAGTCGACTTTGTGCCAAAAGCGTCCTTCAGATTACCATTATCCAAATAATGCTATAAAATAGTGTTGATGTTGCGGATAAACTTCAATGTGAGTGATGCGCAGTTATGCTTTTCGTCAATGAAGAAAGAGACATTCTTTACGCTTCTCTATCGGTTTTATAGTATTACTTTTTAAGTACGACTAGGGTAACTGGACACCCCTGTTAAGTGCCATGTTTGGGATTTATCTTGAGGATGATGACCTTTAAGTCTTCATGTTGCCGGCTGATAATCTGGCAAACGTACAAGCAAATATTTTAAATCATATGACTGAATTATATAGTTTTGTGACTTACGCCATTTTGCCACTAGGCTATATTACATCAAGAGTCACAGCTCATGATCTGTAGTGATGTGACACTACAGACAGCCAAGTCCAAGCTAGGTTGTCCACAGCTCCTGCTCGAATCCCTTTCAAAATCCGTTTTATTATTTTTAACATGAGATGAGTTTTTCACGCTTTGAATATGTTCCAACTTTCCAGCTCAAAACAAACCAGATCTTCGCCAAACTATGTCTATGCATGCCGTTTGAGAATGCGGGGGTAAATATTTTATAAATTTGGGTATGTCCAATCTGCTACTTCAACGATTTTGTAATGGTTCTTTACATACTAGGGAAACGCCAAAGTCGTTGTTAAACGAGTGAGTTAGCCAAGTGTTTTGACTTCTTACAGGAACTCACTCTGCTTGCCACAATAATTATTTAAATTGAACATTCAAAATGCGAATCGTATTCAAAACGTATAAGCGTGAAACATTAAAACAAAATCACCTAATTTTTATTTCCCATTGAACACCCTTCAAAAATAATATGTGGTATAAAAGTATAAAAAAGTTAGAACTGACGGGTATCGAACTCCATGCATCCGTGCGGTAGGCTAAATGGTTACCACTAGGCCATGCAGGCCACGTCAACTTCGTCCCGCTGACTGCTACGAAACAAATGCCATTGATATTATTAAAAATCACATTTTTATTTATTGTAGGCTTAAATCGCAATGGATCAAGCTGATTTTGTTAACAGTTCTCAGTAAACTTGTACCGGATGTCTGTTCAAAATTTCAGCGCAATCTGTTCAGCGGTTCGGCTGATTTTCGACGTACAGACAGACAGAATCACAGAATGAGAGCCGTTTGAGTTGAATGGAGACACTCAGTCGCTCCGCTCCCTCGTTTAACAAGCTGGCCATAGCAAGTCAGTCAGCATGCATGGATTTTACATTGAGTGTCCATTGTATGGTATTCATATGTTACAATAAACGTAGTTGAATGTCAAAAGCCCTTTTTTTATTGAATACTGAATTATGATGTCACTTACGCCCTTTTGCCACCATGTTTCAAGACACACTGGTCGAAGAACAGGGAACAATTTCACGTTTCCGTCGTATGAATACATAATAATTTGCAGTTGCACATATGTATGTCAAAATGTATTGAAATTATTGAAAATATCATATTTTTGGCACTTACGCCCTTTTGCCACGCATGGGTCGAAGCTTATGACTGATTTTAACTTTACTTTCTTAGAAATATTTATAATTTGTAGATATAAGTGCAAAAAAATGGTTGAAAATGAAATTAACAAATTTTTGGCACTTACGCCCTTTTGTCACTATATCTCAAGACGCACGCGGCGGAGCTTAGGGGACTTTTCAACTATTGTTTAGAATGATGTGTGCAAATTTTCAGCTTGTTCGGACTTTTGTCCGGGTACACCATACAACATTTTCTTCCACTCCTGGGGCTATACGTCCTAATAAAAATATTTGATAGCCAACCGGTAGCCAACAGGTCGTTTTCACGTTATTAACGTAGTCTACTAGTAGCCAACAGGTCGTTTGTCAGTGGTGGTTGATGTTCTTCTCAAATTTGACTATCTTTCTCTATACCTAGCTCTGGCAAAGAATACAAATGACATGTAATATGCCTCTAACATGTTTGTGAAAAACTGGTCAACTTTGCGAGAATCAATACAATACAATACAAACAATACAATACAATACAATACAATACAATGCAATGCAATGCAATGCAATGCAATTCAATACAATACAATACAATACACAATACAATACAGTACAATACAATACAATACAATACAATACAATACAATACAATTCCAATTCAATTTAATACAATACACTACAATACAGCTGTTTCTCAGATAAGCAACAAACATATAAACCACGATTTTGTGACGTAACCGTTGCCTCTACCAAAAATATGACTCATTTTTGTAGATTGAATGGGAAATATTTTTGCTCTTGCAAAATTTTGACTATTTCCAAATATTTTGAAGAGATTTTATAATAAACACTTTTTGCACGCCATTTTCCAATATGGCGGCCGAAGCTCCAGTTCAATCATAGGGAGTTTTAGTACATTGTTTATGAAGGTGTTGGGAAGGTCTCTGCAAACATTCAGCTTATTGGTAACTATATTTTCCTCTAAACATTCTTCTTCGACGGAAGGCCGTGATACATGCGTCATTACTTCGCACTACAACATTGCGAGGTGTTCAGTATAAAATTAAATTCCACCCATTCCTCTTATAAATCCGTCCCCATTAGTGTTCGCCGTTGTTATGAATTTAAGTTATGTTGTGTTGGTATTACTGCCTTGTAAATAACTAGGAAAACGCTTAAGTCCCGCCGCGTTGTTGGATGAGCGTAATTGGTGCATTGAGCTGCCATGATTGTGTTATGAGGATTTTCTGTTGTTCTGTGACAAAATTATTACAAAGTCTAATAATTTTTTTAAATTAAATTTAAAAAAATACAAAATTAACATTATTTTTTAATTTTTTTTATGAATCGTAATTTAAAAAAAAAAAAAATCGTAAAATTGCGATTTTCATAAGAAATAATTATTCGATTGCGCTCAAATTTTACAAAAATATATTAATTCATAAAATTAAGGTTCTGTGAAAAATTCATTACAATAGGATAAAGCATGTAGGTGTTATAAGTCAAAGACTTGTTTAAAAAAAGAAAAAACCTGTAAAATTTCGATTTTCATGAGAAATAATTTTTAGATTGCGCTCAAATTTCACACGAATATCTTAATTCATAAAATTAAGGTTCTGTGAAAAAACCATTACAATCGAATTAAGCATGTAGGTGTTATAAGTCGAAAAAATATTTTAAAAATCGAAAAAATTCGTAAAATGGCGATTTTCATGAGAAATAATTTTCCGATCGCGCTCAAAAACGTGGCAGTTCTAAGTTCAGAGATTTCGAAGGTCTCCATAAAATTTCATCGCAATTGGAGTATCGGTTTAGCCGGAATCGTGTTAACAAACACACAATAATACAAACAGAAAAAAAAAAGAAAAAAAAAAAAAAAAAAAAACATCGCGGATTTTTTTCTCCAGTGTAGTGAAATGGAATCTTCGCTTCGCTCGCTACGCTCGCTACGCTCATCCAATAAGTTGTGACTGGTCTGGACGGATGGAACCAGCCTGACGTCGGAGGAGACGCTCAGTTGTAGAGTGAAGCTGGACCCATCAAGGCCTAACATTATTAAGCGAGCGAAGCGAGCGTTTCCATTTGACTCTGCCGGAAAAAATAGTCACTGTTTTTTTTTTGTATGTATGTATGTATGTCTCGCCATAACGTTCGAACGGAGGCTCGGATTGAGTTGAAATTTGACTGTCCGCAAGCTATCGTTCCGGATTGAATGCCATAAGTTTTGTGGCGAAATCGTTAAAAAATTAAAAAGTTACAGTTAATCGAAAGTTTTTTTTTCAAACTCAACGGCGATAAAATCTGAGGTGGCCAAATCATTTAGAATGTCCGTCCGGTCACGAATTATGTTAATTTTATTTTGATCCGATAAGTAGTGTAGATGGAAATTACATTATAACAAAAGTAACGTTACCATGGCAATGAAAAGCCGCACGAGGTTTGCACTATGCACTGCCACCTAGAAGTAATCAAAATACTATTGAGGAAGCAGTGTATTATTTGTTAC
Source organism: Sweltsa coloradensis (assembly GCA_024449915.1). Taxonomy (NCBI): domain Eukaryota; kingdom Metazoa; phylum Arthropoda; class Insecta; order Plecoptera; family Chloroperlidae; genus Sweltsa; species Sweltsa coloradensis. The sequence continues at coordinate 14,455 of JAMZAV010007181.1, read as the reverse complement.
CAAATAGTTAAAATAGTTTTTCCAAAGAAATGATGTCAAGGTCCTCTAGATGGCGGTGGATTTTATCCACAAAGTAAAGGTTTACTCAAATAGGCCTACCTTGCCAATTTTCAATAATATTGGAAACATGGCCCCGTGGACAGTGAACGTCGCAAATTTGAAAAAAAATGCAATGTGGGTCTAGCTATAGCACGTGCTCGCTTATCAACGGGTCCAACTGAGCGTTACCTGGTGTATGTACATATACATACACATAGGCCCTACACACAAATGTGTTAATAAAAGTTTGCCTTTGCATATTAATGTCCATATCACCACATCCATGTATATTATTTGATTGATTTTATTGTAATTTACCTGTCCAATGACAGGACAGGTCGGCCAGTGTAGAGTAATAGACATGTCCTCCTTTTTAAATCAGTTTTTTAACTTAAAAGGGATAGACGTTAAATAAATAAACAAACAAACAAATAAACAAAATAAATTAATAGATAAATAAATAATTAAATAAATAAAAATAATAAAAATAAATAAATTAATAAATAAATAAATAAATAAATGCAAAATAAATAAATAAAATAAAATAAAATAAAATAAAATAAAATAAATAAATACATTAATAAAAATGATGAACAAATCAAAATACTACTCAAATACACGCAACACAGCAGCAGCTCGTATAATATGTTAAAATAATAAATTCACATAAACACTGAACTTAAACCTATGTATAACTTACTTAAAATTTTTAATATTTAGAAGGCTCCAACTCTTCCTCAATCACATTCCGTGCTCGACTGACAATTTCCCACCCTGTCCGTCGGACGCTAAATGATTAGGTTCGATACGTCAGTCGGAGCTAGCACTGTACTCGATGAAATTGTTGGAGACTCTTTTGAAGAAAGTAACTTACGTTTTGGGTTTTATTAAACCAATATATAATATATTGCATAATCACCATTATTATTGAATATGAGTAAGAAGATTTGGGTGAAGTTAAATTTCGTTCCTCGGAAAAATACAGGAATATGATGTAATGTTGTTGTGTCAGCTACCCGAGTTGGGGGGGTTTCAGCTATCTGCACAGGCCGCACCGAAAGATTTACAATCTTGAAACTCGGTATATGGCCTGATATGTGGTCCATGACCTTCAAAAAAAAATCAACCCCATCAGATAACCCGTTCTGTGTTAAGTGTTTCAACATCGTCGAAAAACTTCCGGCTGGCTGGCTACCTAGCTAATTCTCCGCGGAGCTATATTGAGCCCTACAGAGAAAACGGTATATCTTAGAACTATGAAACTTGGACCACACTTAGATGTAACACAGACGCAGTTCTTTTTGCTTTCAAAACCAAAATCGGGTAACAGGGACCGGAGAAAATAAAAATTTGGATGATAAATAAATCACGTAATTACCAAGGCGTGGTTATTTGTACAAACTTGAAATTAAACACGCTCTTTTCCATAATAAATATCTAGCGTCCAAAACACAAGGGGCTTAATTTGGGGATGACCATGGGCCCAAAAATGACAAAAAAAAGCTATCTAAACTATAAAAAATGAATCATTTAAAGAAAACGCTACAACTGAGAAGTTACAAACGTGAAATACACTTTGATATCGCTCATTCTTTATTCCTTTTGAATATGGAACGATAAGATTAGGTAGCGGGTACCGGAGAAAATCAAAATTTATCAAACGCTAGGTAATTCCGTCCTCTTATGCATAAGACGCTTTACAGAGAAAACTGTACATCTTAGAACTTTAAACTTGGGCCACACTTAAATGTCCTTCATACGCAATCACTTAAGCTTTCAAAACCAAAAACCGGGCAATATGGAACGGGCAAATCAAAATGAAAATCAAAACGCGTAATTACTCAGGCGTAGTAATTTGTACAAGCTTGAAATTAAACATGCTCTTAACCATTATAAATATCTAGCGCTTAAAACACAAGGGGGCAAATTTAGGGTGACAAAAATGTCAAAAAAAACTCTGAACTTAACAAATTTAATCATTCAAAGTCCATCATTCACGTCTTGATAGGAAACAAACAACAAAAAGATGTAATATCCCCACAAATATTTTTTTTTGTGAAAAAGCGTGAGCCAAGCTCTCCTTCAAAAGTCTTCGGCTGTGAATGCTGTGAGATATAGAAGTTGAGCGAAGCTTTTCATTCTTTCTACCTAGTTTCGCTTTGAAAGAATTAAGATCATTTTGCCTGTTGACGAGAGCCAAGCCAACGATTTTTGTGGTAAAAAAGTAAAATTTTGAAACGCGAATTCATAAAAAAAACTACTTGTCCATGAACGAAATTCAATGGCAAAGTATTTTTTTTATGATTTTGTGTTTAAAAATTTAACTTTTTTACCACAAAATCGTTGGCTTGGCGCTCGTCAAAAGGCGAAATGATCTTACTTCTTTCAAAGTGAAACTAGGGAGAAAGAATGATAAGCTTGGCCCAACTTCTATTTCTCACAGCATTCACAGCCGAAAACTTTTGAAGGAGAGCTTGCCTGTCGCTTTTTACAAATTTTTGTATTTGTGGGATATAGGTTCTAATTGGAAATGATGAGAATTCAATACCCAAATCATACCGGTTGTCATTGCCAGAGCCGTGTTGCGTAACATTACAGCCAGCGTCAATATCCGGCATCTAAATAGGCTGCTCCATCCCAAACTCTCAATATTTCTGTCAATACATGACGTAACATTTCCCCCTGTCTAGTTTCCGTGATGTTTTCTGGTGGTTTCAAACCTCTTTAGGTTGGGTTATGAAGAGGCTTGGGTGCGTCTAGAGTGAGATGAGATCCTACTCTTTGGATTACATGAAGGGAAATAAAATAATCTTGTTCTGCTTTTACCCTACGACAGATAACTAGATCCATGTTTCTGATACAAGGCCCTTATCCCCCACACAGATATGTTCGTGCGAGTCTTCAAAGTCCATAAAAATTGCAATTTTAGATTGACATTATATAAATTTGTTTGATCAAACGGGGTTAAAAAAAAACGAGCCATGTACAAGAATTGGTATAACCGTTTCTGAGTATGCACAACACAAATGACCTGGATCGATATATTGAAAAGTTCTATAACGCACAATTTTGGCTCGAATCGTAGCATTCCCATGCTAACTTGGTTGAGATTTCGAACTTCGTAGAATAGGCCACTTCGCATACGCTTTTTCTAGTCGCGTTGATGGATGAGCTTTTGTAATTTTTTAGTAAGCGTGGGATATCTTTACTTGAAGTTCCATTGCAAAATCATTTTTGAAAAATTATGATAATTTTTATGAAGTAGTTCTAATTGCTATGGTAATACCCAATAATAGAATGTTCAATATCTGGGGGCCAGAAGATTTGCTTTTTGAACGCATTGTAGGTGATTGTTGTCATGTTTCTATAGTTACTTTTATTAAACACCTCAAAAAACTTATATGAAATCCTTTATTTCTATGGATTCTTGCTAACTTTTTCATTTTTTTTCTTTCAAATGGTACTACATCACGATTACCTTAATGTCCATGTAAAATGATGAACGTTGTAGACATACCCGTTTGGTCAGAATCGGCCCAAATGTCACGAAAATATCGCATTTTTTTCCATTAATCGTAAAGTATGATTTTCATGATAAGTAAGTTTTCGATGGCACCCAAAAACGTGACAGGTCCAAGTACAGGCGTTTCGAAGGCCCCTTCCAATTTTATCAAGATCGCACATGCCATTTGCCCGGTAGAGTGCAAACAAACAAACAAAAAAAAACAAAAAAAATAAAAGTAAAAAACAAAACAAAAACAAACAAACAAACAACAAAAAAACAAAAAAAACGAGCTTTTTTTTTGGGGGGGGGGGGGGGGGGGGCAGTCAAATTGTATTCTTTGCTTCGCTCATCCAATAACGGGGTAAATCTTGAGATAGTAAGGATTGACCAAGAAACTCTTCGCCCTTTGAGGGGTTCAAACAATTTAGGGCTACAAATAAAACTGAAGCTGTTTATTTAGACATGGATTCCAAGATTTTTTACATCTTTTTTCTACGCTTTTAAATAGTTTTGTACGGGAACACAACAATTGGAGTAAAGTCGAGTATTTTGGGCAAATCCTATCGTCAAAAATAATAATTGATTTTCGTGTGCAAAATAAAAATATTTTGAAGGGACGGTGGAGGTGCCGGTCCGGACACTTAAAAACATGCCATTCAATGATAAACCGGACAAAAAAAAATAACTTATTAACAACTTTGTAATCTAAGATATTCAAATGAGATATGCAAATTCATTGCCCATTTTAAGAAGCAGTTTAATACAAGAACCCGATCCGGCTGTCCAAACCTCTACCAGCACAGTCCTAATTTAAAGTTATTTTTTCCTTTGAGGATTATGTTGGCTTCGAATAACATATTTATATATACTACTTGTATTATTATATATGTATTTCTGACGTTTTCGTGGTTATTTGATGTTACCATCTTTAAAAAATTAAATTTACTTCTTCGGTTTTACCACGTTATTGGTGTTTTTAATCGGACGTTTCGACTGGATTTCACCAATCTTTGTCAAACAGTAAAGCAACTCAAGTAAAAAACCCAATATACAAAAAACTTTCAAAGATGGTTTTTGTTTCGTTTTCCCTCTTGAAGTAGTTTGTTTGTATATTGGGTTTTTTACTTGAGTTGCTTCACGTCTGATGACAAGATTGTGAAATCCAGTCGAAAACGTCGGATTAATACAAACAATATACGTGAAAACCGAAATGAAGTAAATTTAATTATTTAAGATGGAACTATATATTATATATAATTCCACGTCTGCATTCGAGGCAGCAGCATAGTTTGTGTTCTATGCTTTAGGGTTTTGTCCTGATGATGGTGATGTGATTCAGCCGAAACGTGAACAGCTGAACAATGGTCCTGTGAAGGCCTGCAGATGAGAAAGAAATACACGAACAAAAACCCTAAAAAACCAAATTTTGGATGTATATATATATATATATTATATATATATATATATATATATATATATATATTGTTGTTTAAACTTGGCTTTATAGTAGGCGACTATGACGCTGTTATGTTAGTACTTTAGACAGAAATTAAAAAAGTGACTACACCGGGGTTTGAACCCGGGACCTTAGCTTACCGGGCTATGCTCTTACCAACTGAGCTATGCGGCCACCAATTTAAAACTGTATAATTTTTGGTCTGTTTTGTACATTGTACAATGTACAATGAGGCCTTCTGAGGATGGGAGATGCGACTTTCCCGAAACGTCAGGAGAGGAGGGGTAAGTCAGTGCCCTCTTCTTTAATAAATTATTCGCGGCAAAAAGCCCCAGTAAAATACAATATGTTTACATATGTCCGCGAAAATCTGAAATTAAATATATATATATTTATTTGCTTGACTATTACGCTTAAATTAATAGCTGCAAATTATATTTTGCCAAGCTTTACAACGATGTTGTTACGGGGCACTGTAGGGGGCCTACGTTTATGAATTAAGAATGCGCAAATGTGGAAAGGAATTCAACATGGTCTTAAACTGCAATTACACCCAGTTAATACAGAATTCTATGTAGATGTAACTGTTTATATTGAGTTTGACAAAGAGAAGGATGGGAGTTCCTAATATTGGGTTTTCTGCGAACTTTTCTGTTCGGCGGTACAAATTGGTATATAGTACGGTCAAACAAAGACATTGGTAGAAAAGACGATTGTGTAATGTGTAAAGTCAATTTTTCTCTTTGACTTACCGAAGAAAATACTTGACATTTATCTCATTGAAACACAACCATCAACGTTGAACTCTTACAGCATCAGACAGATTTCACTGGAGTCAATATGACATTTGCATGACGTATTGATTGTGCATAGAGTATAACAAATGCTGTGTGCAGGTGTGATATTGCAGTTTAATCTTGAATGTTTATTAAAAGAAGCAGATTCGCTGTGTTCCCCATCAGAAAAATTTGAAAGACATGTTTCGACAACATAAGTTTCAATTTCCTACTCCACACTATATATATTTCCCTAATTGCATATTTGAGAACATAGAAAACCCGGCTCAATAGTCCCACATGGCATCTTTTTAAGACACATTTAATAAAATTGAGAACTGGTATTTGTTACAAATTGTACATTTTTGCGGGAGAAAATGGGGAAAATTATTTGTTAATTTGGCAATATTGTTGCTTTTGTGTTTTATAGGGCTACACCTCTTCGCATTTTCTGACATAAAAATGGCACAGTATTAATTGAACTACAATTTTATCTATAAATCTTGTTGTTTATAATCACAACTTTATAATATTTGGTCGAGTCATTAAAATTGCTGTACACCCCCGCCAACCCCATCTAAAGACCTCAGAAGACGGAGCCAATATTATCTAGGCTATAAATTAGCTATGATAAGTTGGCTGATGTTTAACTTTTCTTCAATTTACCGCCAACTTCTGTTCCACCATTGAGTTAAGATCATGGAATAACGAAGTCCTCAGCAAACACTCTTAAGTATAACTGTTGGTCTCAAGTCTTACGCTTTCGACTTTCAAAGTGTATATGAGACCTAGCTTAATATTGAGTTGTCCTAGATCGAAACATTATTAACTCGATGTGCGAGGGGGTTTGGAGGAGTTTGTAAATAAGATGTAGAGTTTCAAGAAATTTTAGAGACGGAAGAAGACGGAAACCAACCACAGTCAAGACTCAAACTTTAGGTGAGTATACTTTACCTAGGCCACTTAACTACGCAACAACTAGATAAATCTCTTGCCATAAACCACTCAATATTATTAACTCGTTGAAGCCGACTATCTATAAAGTTACACGAGGTAGAGCAGCAACTGAGTCGTCAACTCAACTCCTCAAACGAGACTTCATCTGTGCCTGTGTCAGTGATTTAGTTAGTGAGTGACTGCGTGTAAAAAATAATCAGCTGGCGCGAATCAATGGACAGCTGATTACGCTGAAATTTTAAACAAAAAACAAGGACCAGTTTTGTTTGGTGCTGTTAACATATTCAGCAAAATTTAAAATAGGCTGAAAATGTGTATCTTTAACGACAATGACTTTTTTCTTGCAGAAATCATTTTTATCGAATCATGTTTTGAATGTCTGGCGGTTTATGCATGGCAGTAACCAAGGTGTATCAAATCTCCACGCTCAAGGTTCCCCAAAATTCCGCTAGGAGATTGAGTAAACCTTGCAATCTTACCTCGTACTTCGTATGGGCTGTGTTTTCCCTAGTGTTTTATGCATTTTCCTAGTTGTATCATTGATTTGAACAACATAATGTTCTATACTCAATGGTTATATGTAATAACACACTTACAAGTTCCACAACATAGAAATCGGCTAAAATAATAATATTTAATAAAAGTACAATCAAGATCGTACACATAATATAATTTTATATACTATTTTGATGATATTTACAATTTAGGAAGATACGTATTCTTGGAGGGAGTAAAAGCTCGAGATGTAAGGAATGATTCTGAGATATACAGGACGCCATGGAGGGGAAAGTTTTAATGGTGTTGGAAAGCTTTGAGCACATATAATAGTGTGTGCTTTGGGATTTTAGAGAATAAGCTTATAGAAACATTATGGGAGGTAACTGGGAATATAGATTTGGAGATTGGCTCTAGTAAAATATGAGTTAAGACTGTTGGATAAGCTCGAGAAAACCAGGCTTTGACGCAGAACGCAGACGCGCGCGCGGAAACACTTGGAAGCTCTATCGTTTGTCCTATCGGTTTGTGGTTTGCACCAAAATGTTAAGTAAGAATGTGAAATAGTGAGTATCAAGGCACATTTTCCAAATACTGCTCACTTTTCTTATTAACTGACCGTAAATAAGACACCAAACAGTAAATTTGTATTAATTTCCCAATTTTGTGTAAAAGAAAATTACTTGAAATTTCACTTTGATACAGAGACGCGCTAATCCATTGTGAACAGCCTCCCAAAAATGCAGATTTTTTTGGATGAAAAATTTAAAAAGCGTTATTTACGGTGTGTGAAATTAGCTGGATTTGACGATTGAGCGGTTTTTAAATGGGCATTTAACATTGTAAAATAAGTTGGCCCGAGCTTGGCAAACAGTCTTAAGGTAAGAGATAAGGATTTAAACGGAGAAAAGAGATGTCGTCTGTATAAGGGAACAAACAAGAGGAGCTCTCTACATACTACAAGAAGTTATCCTCAATACTTCAGCGATGATGAGGATGCTGGAGGATCAATGATCTGATGGTTGCTTGCGGAGATGCATGCACACCATAATGGTATGTTATATGACAAATCCGAGTTAATATGAGCAAAATATTTGTTTAAGAACATAAGGGTCAACTATCTATTGCAGTCTTCTGAGCATGTAACAACCGCTATTGATATACTAACTTTATTGATCTATGTTGATGTAACTCTCCTTTTCGCCGCTCTGGGTACAACCCGATTAATATGCGCTTCGTAACTAGGACGGTATAAATGATGCCCTATCGAGATGAACAGTAACAGCCAGTGGGGTTATAGGACAAGTTTCTCGAGGGGGTTAAAGTGAGTTTTTTCACTCGACTACAGCCTTTTCGTGGTGTCGGCAACTCATGGGATTGCTCTTTGATTATTAATGTCAACTAAAGTAAAATTTTGGAGGTAAAACTTAAATTTGATAATCCAACTGATGTATCATTGCCACATGGAATTGTGCATGTATTCAAATATGTTATGAAGATGCACAATGCCATGCAGTTTTGAAATTATTTCAATCAATAACTCAAAAACAAAACAATGCATTCTGCACTTGTATGTGTGTTTTAAAAACGATAGAACTTTTACGGAAACTATTTGCGAACTGAACGAATCAATATTTTTTACACTCGTTTTCGGAAATTTCAACTTACTTTTGTAGACAAAGCATACAGTCAAAGAATGTTTGTTTTACCAAGATGACCTTTGAATTGTAGAAGTAACTGTTGTAACCACCACCACCACTGACATGCTCTTTGTGGTCACATCGCACTCTAAATTAAAAGAGCGGAAAAACACTCAAATCGAGTGAAATTTCGCTCCTTTTTTAGCTTGTATTTGCACCACTCTTTCTGAGTGACCACCACTCCTAGAATTGAGTGAAATAATTCCACTCAATTATAGAGCGAAATTTTCACTCTGAAATAAGGGTGATAATCGCTAATAAAAGAACGAAATTCACTCAGATAATAGCGATATTTTGGCTTCAAAGATTCTCTCTATTTAGGCTATTAATAACTCAAACAGAAGCGAAAATCACTCAAAATTGAGACAAACTAACTTCCCTAAAAAATATCGCAATTCAATCAAAAAGTATAGGTGGGAGGGAAAGGGAGATAAATCGCTCAAGTAGCTTTAAATTCAGTCAATATCTTAAAACTACAAAATAGTATTATAGCAGCTGTATGCAAACATCACATTGATATGTAGATGGACGACTGCGTTCTCTCTCTTCACTGTGGACGCCCATGAAAAGGCATGCATATAATAATTTCCATTAAGTTTTATCTAGGCCTACACATAATATATTATGTTGTTTTCAACTAAAACAATGAAAACACAATAAACTATTCGTGCATATAGAAGTACAACAGATGTCGACATTTAGGCCCTACCTTTTACTTTTCGGCGTTTTCCGCAGAAATGCCCTTCCTATTAGAACGTTGCACACTTCATCACTACACCAGTCATAACTATTTTTCCTTGAAAACTTACACTGGCAAATGGCAATGCGCACACGGTCACGAACTAACATACACTGACGAGTTAGTTGGTTTCGACGATGCTGGACGTGTTCAGAGGACCGTTGATATATATTGGAATGTCCTACCTCGTTCTTTGTCATGAGTACATGACAAGCAATTATTACCAGTGACATGTTTGAAACCAAAGATTTTGAAACGTCGCCGGTAAAATCTCTGCTATTCATCCCCTAGACTTGGCACCGATCAGGACAATACAGTAGACATACAATAAGAAGAAGCCCCATTCATCGCTTAGATAAATCTCAACACTAATCCCTTGAACAAGCTTTATGCATCGCTCACTATTGACTAAACATCGCTAACTAAAGAGCGGTGTCACATGGTCACTCAGCACATTTGAGCTAAATAATGATCACCCAATACATCGAGTGACAATTCCAGTTAAAAATGAGTGACAAACACTCAAAACGAGTGAAGTGACCATCCGCTCGGCGTATTGAGTGAAACAAACCACTCAAATAATTTAGCGTGCGAGATTGTTTCGCGGATGGGGTTTAAACTCCATAGCCCCCACCTCGCAATCTTCCAGTGCAAATATGGCTGCCGTAGACCCGCGAAATTTGGCTGTGTTGTGAGATTTGATCGACTTTTCGTCGGATAGTAGCAACGATGAGTTGATCAATTCAATATTCGAATTGTCTCAAAACCCAGTGGCCAAGTGGACACCGCCTGGGGTGTAATGTTGCCAGATGTCCATTATAAAAAATCGGAAGGGTAAGGTGGGGGAGTGGGGGGGGGGGAGGATGGTGGGTAGGGGCTTATAATTATTATGCGTTTTAAAATATAAACACATAACTTTTCTACAGTGATTACTATGTATACATTTAGACTAGCATAAATACTAATCGTATTCGTAGACCTGCTAATGGCTTATGGTACAAATTGCAAACCCACAAATCATATTATTGCTGTATTTAAAATAAAACCGGGAGCATATTCTTGTCTTGATTTCATCGGGACGTCTGGGAAACGTACACTGGTGACTGCATCCCGGGACCTGTTGCGTTGGGTTACGAGGAAGTGAGGGAGAGTGATCGATCCAGAGACTAGACATGGGAGGGGGTAGCTTAACACAGCTGCTGGCTGAACTGTGCATTAACGCGCCAACAAGTGTGTGTGTGTGTGTGTGTGTGTGTGTGTGTGTGTGTGTGTGTGTGTGTGTGTGTGTGTGTGTGTGTGTGTGTGTGTGTGTGTGTGTGCGCCCGCGTGTATGTGCGGTTACAGGTCTAAAATGCTGTTTATTTAGTTTGTTTAGTTGTTTAGCACCTGTGTTGTTAGTGATATATTAGGTTCGTTTTTTGCCTTTTTGCGGTGCAGGTGTAAGGTGTAGGCCAGAAACAGTCGATAGTGCAGGACTATGGTGCAGGTGTAAGGTGTAGGCTAGAAACGGTCGATAGTGCAGGACTATGGTGCAGGTGTAAGGTGTAGGCCAGAAACAGTCGATAGTGCAGGACTATGGTGCAGGTGTAAGGTGTGGGCTAGAAACAGTCGATAGTGCAGGACTATGGTGCAGGTGTAAGGTGTAGGCCAGAAACAGTCGATAGTGCAGGACTATGGTGCAGGTGTAAGGTGTAGGCCAGAAACAGTCGATAGTGCAGGACTATGGTGGAGGTGTAAGGTGTGGGCTAGAAACAGTCGATAGTGCAGGACTATGGTGCAGGTGTAAGGTGTAGGCCAGAAACAGTCGATAGTGCAGGACTATGGTGCAGGTGTAAGGTGTGGGCTAGAAACAGTCGATAGTGCAGGACTATGGTGCAGGTGTAAGGTGTAGGCTAGAAACAGTCGATAGTGCAGGACTATGGTGCAGGTGTAAGGTGTAGGCTAGAAACAGTCGATAGTGCAGGACTATGGTGCAGGTGTAAGGTGTAGGCCAGAAACAGTCGATAGTGCAGGACTATGGTGCAGGTGTAAGGTGTAGGCTAGAAACAGTCGATAGTGCAGGACTATGGTGCAGGTGTAAGGTGTAGGCCAGAAACAGTCGATAGTGCAGGACTATGGTGCAGGTGTAAGGTGTAGGCCAGAAACAGTCGATAGTGCAGGACTATGGTGCAGGTGTAAGGTGTAGGCCAGAAACAGTCGATAGTGCAGGACTATGGTGCAGGATGTATAAAATAACACGGTAGCGTTTTCTGCACTGGGACAAATTAACATGTAAATGCTCTACACCGTACACCACAGATGGCAGTGCGTGCAGGGCCCCTATTATATAACTAGCCGAATTGGATTCGTAGGGAATTCCACGCTTCTAGCTCGTGAATGATGAGTCACTGTGTGTTTATAATGATAAACAGACTTGTGACGCATCGCTTTCGAGTTCAATTCGTGCGATTACCTACTAATCCAATTCGGTTGAAGTTACATAATAGGTGCCCAGGACAAAATACAAAGCAAATAATTCATAACTCCGATCCTTTTAATCCTGAAAATACTAAGAAGAGTCATGCTATGAATCATTCAGTTAATAAAAATTACACTTCTCTTTCAATCTAATCTCAATCACAAAATGTGCAGTTTGAAAAGTGCGGGCTCTGCCGGCATTCTCCCAGCCGGTAAAATAGTCGTCCGCGAACGACAACCGTCGAGACACCTAGCGGCGATCGTTGGTACCAAAGTGAGACACTCGATACGAACTTGGTCATTTTCAAATGTATACTGCTTTAAAAACATTTTTACTCGCTTCTTTGGATATTAATTAGGACCCAGATTCTTTATATTGTCTTTTGATATTCATGAAATTGTGACCCAGTTCGCACAGATTGGGGAGGCCGGCAGTAGCCCATCTACAACAACAGGAACAACTAAAAAGCATTGGTGCGCGTTTTCGTGCATGCCATGCGCTATCCTAGCGCTCTCTGTCGTATGAAGAGAGTACTTTTACGTAAATTATCTACATTGTACAACCATTACGAAAACATTGACTGGTTTATGTGGGCTACCTACGTGCCAGGGACATGGTGATCTAAAGTAACCGTGAAAAATCAAATGTCAACTAGATCAAATAGTACTCTGTACTAGGCGCTGGAGCTTCCAAGGGACGCATTTACTCAGTGGCGTTACTCTAAATATACCCCTTGTTTTTGGGGGAGCGAACTTATTTGCAACCTTTAAAGATCAATGAGTGGCATCCAAAAACAATGTATGGATATACGCTCTTTTGAGTCTTTACTGGGTATAAATGTGGGGATTCTGAGGGGTGGGTACCAGCTAGTGCGGACCTGGGGCACACAAGCCCGGACACGTTTTGATTCTTAGAGTGTGATTAGAGTATTTTAACATTTTTTTAAAAATATTTATAAAAAGTCGTACTTATGAAAAAAACAAAATGTTTCAATATCTACAGAAGTAATATATCAATACATACTTCATATCAAATGATCAAATACAAATTGTCCCCTCGTCCCCCTCTAACCAAATTTGGAGGAGGCGGTTGACCCCCCCCCCCCCAAGCCAACACCACCACGAAAATATGGGCATCTACACTCCTCTCTGGTCATAGTTTTACCAGTAGTTTTTATATATTATAGTTTTTGACTATCTATTTTTGGTTAGCTCAAGTATAATTTGTCAGTGATATATTTTCTTTTTTGCACAAGTCTGTGTTTTAGTGCCATGTTTAATTATTTTAAGTTTAAAGCAATGTTTTTTAGCTCATGCATTATGCGTTATAAAAACTAAATGCGGTGAAATGTCACAATTAAATAATCACGTGTCATTCTTTCAAATCTATTCTAGTTTTGCTTTGAGTATTAATTTTGCTATTGCTTTGTATTATTTTACTCCTTATCATGGAGTTACAAATAATACTGTCGTATAATCTTTTCTTCGTCATTTTATTGAACTGCATTCCGCTGTACTGTACACTGGTAGAAAACTCATACCTCAAGACTGTTAGATAAGCTCGAGCAAACCAGGCAGAATGCTCACTTGAAACTGTAAAAATGCCACCAAACGCGTTATTTTGTAGTTATTTCCCAAGCTCGTGTTGATGATATACCTAATTGAAGAGGCGAATGGAAAAAACAGAAAAGTCACATGTTTAAAGGTATCATGGTATTTCAGGAATCAGGGTCCTTAGTAATTAATCTCCAAAGAAAAGAAGCAGAGTCAAATATTTTAAAAAACCATATACATTTGAAATTGACAAGTACGTATTATGGGTCTCATTTTGGTACCAGCGATCGCCGCTAGGTGTCTCGACGGTTGTCGTTCGTGGACTATTTTACTGGCTGGTAGAATGCCACCAGAGCACTATTAAAACCGTTGAGTGACTCAACGTTAAAACTGCACATTTTGTGATTGAGATTAACTAGAAGAGTTATCTTTATTCACTGACTGATTTTTAGTATAAGGTACACTCTTCTTGGTATATTCAGGATTTAAAGGACTAGAATTACGAATTACTGTTTTTTTGTCATGCCATCTGTGGTGTACGGTGTAGGTAGAGCATTTACATGTTAATTTGTCCCAGTGCAGAAAACGCTACCGTGTTATTTTATACATCCTGCACCATAGTCCTGCACTATCGACTGTTTCTGGCCTACACCTTACACCTGCACCATAGTGCACTATCGACGTTCTAGCCTACACTTACACTGCACCATAGTCCTGACTATCGACTGTTTCTGGCCTACACTTACACCTGCACCATAGGCCTGCATATCGACTGTT
>JAMZAV010007180.1:0-32470 GCA_024449915.1 Sweltsa coloradensis | reverse complement strand
CATTCTGTTTTCTATTGAAATTCTATTTCTTTTTGAGCCAAAATTTGCATATTATAATGTCCAAAAGGGAGCTATTGTATCGTAAAAAAAGTTTTAGCTTTCTTTATTCAGTTTCTTCTTTCATTCAAATAACTTTCAGCCATTTTCCTTTGGACTTCCAAAATATCGGTAAGTGTGCTCTAAACTGCAATATTGTAACGTTGCAATACGCTAATGTAGGCATACAGCAGTTTTACTGAGCGATAAAAACGTTGAGTGAAAGAAGAGCAGATTCGGCTTCAGAATAGGAATTTCTTCACAATCCAAGTGGAAAGCTTTCCCTTTCACCTTAGAGCGTGAGATATTATGGTTGGCGCGAGCTGGGTCCAAGTCTTTTGTCACTCACTGCCATACCATACTTGCTTCACTTAATTAGAAATTCCCAACGCCGTTGAGAATGTTTCATAAACATTTTTCAGTATTACGGAGAAAAGAGAGGAATTCGTCTTTCACCTTTTCATTTCTTCTCTTTATGATGGATTCTCGCCATAGTTACATCATAATATAACTTTATTTCGAAACAGTCTGAACTGCCTATTTTCACGAATAAATGAAATATATAAGTGTGTGTTATATCTTCATTACAATATTTTCCACATACCCTCTACTTGAACAATACTACACTATTATGCTTCTATCATAAACTTAGAAAGGCTGTGAGTTCACCAAAAACCAAAATCCAAAATATACATAAAACCGTAGTTATAGAGTATGATCATTAATCACAGCCTTTTGAAAAGATCAAAATATATTTTTTGGATTTTTTTGGTCGATGCATTTTTCCTCTATTGCTACTTTTTTGAACGATTTTTGGTGCAAAGTTTTTCCAAAAGTATACCATTTGGATGGCTGATATTTTTATTGTACTTAACACTCATCAACGACTATAGAATGTGGTATTTTGAAATCTATAGCTTTCGTATCTTAAGAGCTTCCTTTTTTTCTTTTGACGGTACAAATACCACAAAAGTACCGGAAAATATAATACACTGTAAAATGTAAGGTATTGAAGATACACATTTCAAAATAACACATTCTATAGTCAAAGATGAGTGTAAGCTACAATAAAAATATCAGCTATCCAAATGGTATACTTTTGGAAAAAACTTAGCACCAAAAATCGTTCAAAAAAGTAGCAATAGAGGAAAAATGCATCGACCAAAAAAATCAAAAAAAAAAAATACATTTTGATCTTTTCAAAAGACTGTGATTATGATCATACTCTATAACTACTGTTTTATGCATATTTTGGATTTTGGTTTTTGGTGAACACACAGCCTTAAGGGAGCTTCGATATCTAATAATATTGAAATTCGAAATTGCTACTAATGAATATTTTAGAAGCAAAGTCATACTCCATCCATTTTTTCAATGGAATATATTGACTTTTACCAAACATAAGTGTCCGAAGGGGACGCGGGTTAGAATCCCGCATAATAACAGTTATAATAAGGCATGGGTATTTGTAATTATTTCCCTCGCCTACATCTATCACGTTCCATCTTCTCGAAAAGCAATAATGCAATAATATTAACAACCAAACATTGGATAATTTTTGTGATATTATAATAATTATAACCTCCTTCTTTAAGTACTGAACTCAACTAAGTACTGAATACAGCACGTGCCGTAGTACTCATTGTGTTGGTGGTTATTAACGCGTACAATACACAGCCCAATATGAAGCTGCACTCATAATCCACTGCATACAGGCATTGACTCATCCCACGCCTACAAAAAACTTTTAAAATACAGCCAAACCTTACATACTCAAAATCATTGCTGAGATCTCAGACACGGGCGCAATATAAATAGCTAGATTCACTTTGCCCCGTGATTGCATCGTTGCAAAGCTCAGCAAAATCTTATTTGCAACTACTGTTTTAATATGATAGTTTATGCAACATTATTTTACCAAGCTTTGCAAGGATGCAGTCACGGGGCAAAGTGAATTTATGTTTTTATAGTGTGCAAATGTAAAGGTTTATTAGCTTGGCCCTTCGTTGAGATCTCATGCTTTTGTTGTGTGGCTCGTTGGTCTTGTTGTGTGGCTCGTTAGTCTTGTTGTGTGGCTCGTTGGTCTTGTGGTTAGCGTATCTGCTTCCAATGCAGAAGGTCCAGGGTTCGATTCCCTCTAAAGTCAGAAGTTTTTTAACTTCTGATTTGGACTTAAGTCCATCAGTTCTTGTCTTAGGAGTTTGTAAACGGTGACTTTGGAGCCGTCCTAGCAACGAAGACAATAATAAATTTCCGAGTTGTTCTGAATCGGCCTTGTTGATTCTGGCGTTGATTCGCGGGTGTTCGCACTGTCCATACCACTGATTGCTATATTTCCTATTAACAATATCGATCTTTGGTTGGTTATCGCTCACTCATCGATTGCGTCGGGGCCTGCAGGGTTGGCTTGGTCGCTTTGATTTAAAGTCCCCCACTGAAAATCAGTTATATAACTGAGTGGGTAGACTCTAAATAAAATTTATTTATTATTTATTTATTTAAGTTCCATTTCAAAACGAATTGTTACAATTAAATAATTTTATTGATAGAGTACTATAATATAATATTTGCTATGATATATTACCAACTTACAAGACAAAATAACGCAACACCCACCCAACACTAGGGTTTCATAATATTTATACATTTGTATAATGTTGTGTTTGTGTATGTGCATAATATGTAGTGTAATGCTGAAAAAATGTATTCCGTGCACACTTCATAAACATAATTTATTTCTAATGGCGTAACAGAGGGGTGCAAGGGGGTTATTATGCGGGGGGAGGGTTATGGGCACGGCTATGTTATTGATGTCACTCAAAAAGGCTAGTATTCTTAACCCATAAAAACGCAAGTTAAACTTATTTGCTTATGTCAGCAAAATGGGGGGGGGGGGATAGGAGTCGCTCCACCCATGTGTAGATAAGTGAAATGTGTGTACGCCTATCTGGGCATATGTGTCCACTGTCCAGTCTAAATTATGATATGTCGATAAGGCTTTGCATGCCATGATCTCTAATAATTATTGATTGTCGATGAAGGTTTTAATGTATTGTTCATGAATCATGACTTGCGATTTTAGACCTACATGTAGGCCTAGCTGAAATCCGAGGTTTCACTAAAATAATGTAGCCTATATAAAATATGATTATAACTCAGAGCATGTTTGTACTTGAATCGAACACCTGGTAGAATAGTTATCGCTCTAGTATTAATATAGTATGCCTTTTATTAAAATTAAAGTTCACTACACTAGTCTTCTTAACCCTTCTACTTAATCTGTTAATTCGAAGATCAGTTGATAAATGCTAGGGTTTTGCTTGCTCTCGTATCAGTCATCACATCTAACAACACAACAAATACTTCTACTTGCTAGTTGTACCATCTTTTACAATTCTAGCGATTAATTTGTTGCGTTGAGCGTTTAAATTCGCATCTTTACCAGCCATTTCCCGTAGCACGCGACACCTTCCCAGTTGACACAATTCTACCGCTAGGGCTGCGCCACAGTCTACTTCGGAGGCGTATAGTATAAGTATGTTAAGCCTATAATAGGCTTGTACGAAAGCTTTGATTTTGAAGCCTTCCAGTTAACTGTTTCAACATTTTCTTTCAAATGGCACCATAATATACGACTAGTATTTCAATGTCTACATATAATTTTAACGTTGTAGACCCGTAAGAATCTCTGGGCAATTTAAAGTGACGAATTATGCAGTGGTAGTCTGGTAGTATAGTCTGGAGGCAGACAGCAAGGAAAAAAAAATCGCTAAACTTTTTGAGTAGAAGCAGCACACTGGTATCAAAATGTTCGTATGGACGTCAGTAATTATTTCTGCCTTGTGTGCATCTCGGCATTTGTTGCGGGTGGCGCTGAGCGGAGGTCAAAGGTCACGCGGGTCACGCGCGCAGTATCCACACTGTTTCGGCTATAGCTCCTGAACTAATATAGATATTAGCCACTAGTTTGCTTAATTCAGTTGTAGAAATAGTATGCTATCATCTCTGCCTTGTGTGCATCTCGGTATTTGGTGCAGGTGGCGGTGGATGGAGGTCAAAAGTCACGCGGGTCACACGCGCAGTATCACACTGTTTCGCATATATCTCCTGAACTAATATAGAGTTATCCTCTAGTTTGCTTGATGCAGTTATTGAATTACCATTACACCATCCCTGAATTGTGTGCATCTCAGCATTTGGTGGATGAGGCGGTGGATGGAGGTCAAAGGTCACGCGGGTCATGCGCGCAGCATTCACTGTTTTGGCTATTTCTCCTGAACTAAGAAATATTTTACCCTTTTGTTTGCTTGATTCAGTTATTAAATTAACATTACATCATCTCTGTATTGTGTGCATCTCGGCATTTGGTGCAGACGGCGGTGGATGGAGGTCAAAGGTCACGCGGGTCATGCGCGCAGTTTCGCACTGTTTGGCTATATCTCCTGAACCATCAAAGATATAACCCTCTAGTTTGTTTGATTCAGTTATTGAATTGACATTCTATCACCTCTGCATTGTGTGCATCTCGGCATTTTGAGCGAGTGGCACTCACAACTAATGGGCATTATAAAACATACTACATAACAAGAAATAAAAACTTGTAATCGAGTGAAAATCCATTCCAAGTCTTTAGAGTTGGCATGAGCAATTATCTCACTATCCTGCTTATACATGGAAGGATGAATATTGAGTTGAAACACTGGTTCAGGCTTTTGATAACCCTTCTCAGAGGGTTTACCCTCGTTAACCAAGAGGGGCTATGTGTTGAGCGATCTTTATCAAACTCGTAACATAAGGTTACCTTATCTTCTCCCGAAACACTTCTTCTGTACGCTGCAGTCTAAAAGACATGAAACGTCCCCTTGCCCGACATGGTTTCTTCATTTATATCAATGTTGTCATTTGCGAAACGAATGCAACCTGGTCTTTTGAATCAATATAGTTCGAAGGTACAATACCACCATCTTTTTCAAATCTCTACAAAATTCCATTCGCAATAGCTGAGTCAACACGTTGAACATTGTCGTAACTCATACAGTGTCGGCATTGTATAGAACATTCACTAAGCCCTTGGATCAAAATTCTTGGTGTACAGTCATTGCAAACCCTAAGAGTAAATGTTTAGGCATAAATTTTTTACCCCTAGATGCTAGAAAAACAATGTCTTGGGAAATACTAAGAATCTTGGTATGCAAATCGTTCTTTGTCGTCTCGCGTGATGGCTCATCATGTTCGTCTTCCCTACATATAAGTTTTAGTTTAGGATGTGAAGAGATTCGGGTATTATAAGTTCACAGTGCTTTTGATCGATGCCTCCTATAAAGCTATGCCCAGGAGTATCTTTCAAACCAGTGCGGATTTTTAACACTTCTTTATGAACCCACTGATGCAAACAAACATGTAAACAGAGCGCTTACACTTAAAACAACTGTCTATATTGGCGAGTAATTTCGAAACCAAATAATT
Organism: Sweltsa coloradensis; assembly: GCA_024449915.1. NCBI lineage: Eukaryota > Metazoa > Arthropoda > Insecta > Plecoptera > Chloroperlidae > Sweltsa > Sweltsa coloradensis. Next base: position 26,968 of record JAMZAV010007180.1, on the reverse strand, counting down.
GCAAAAGCTCATTCATCGTTAATAGCTAATAGCCCAGTGAACAGACATCAAATGGACGGACATATACTAAACAGATTGACCCATACCCTTAAGAACAGTTATCAAATGATAATGAACTCGCCATCCGTACGGAGAAGTAAAGATAACAAAAAAGTCTGAATCACTGTCAAACTGTTTCACTCGAACACTCTTTGTCTTTACACTCTGAGATATTTAGACATTTGGACAACTTCCCTACATCGAGTTGTAGTCCGACTGAGCACCACCACCACCCAGGATCGTGTTGAAAAAGTGAACAGGAATCCCCCCACCCCACTGTAATAGTTAGTCAATAGTTCAACAAAAAATGCCAAAAATTTGGCAATATATCTGAAAGTGTTCAGATCAGTAATAAGCCTTTGACCAGCCACCCGTGATGGATTGAGGCGTGCTGTAACGCAAGCGGCAACTGATTGCAACATTGTCGGTGATTGAGGCGGGATTTCAATATTTGAAATATGATATAGACCTACTAATTCCGAGATGCACACAAAACAGAGGTGATAGAATGGTATTTCTACAACTAAAATAAGCAAAATAGAGATTAATACCTCCATTCCTTCAGCAGATATACCCAACACAGTACTCCACCGTGCGCCTGACCCGCGTGGTGACCTTTGTGCCTCCTTCTTCCGCCTACCTTTACCAAGTATAGAGATGCACACAAAGCAGAGGTGATGGAATGGTATTTCAATAACTGAATCAAGCAAACTAGAGGGTAATAGCTCTATTAGTTCAGGATATATAGTCAAAACCGTGCGATGCGGCGCGCATGACCCGCGTGACCTTTGACCTCCATCTACCGCCACCTGCACCAAATGCCGAAATGCACACAATACAGGGATGATGGAATGTTTATTCAATAACTGAAATAATCTTTGACTGAATCATGCAAACTGGAGGGTAATATCTCTATTAGTTCAAGAGATATACCCAAATCAGTACGCCACTGCGCGCTTGACCCGCGTGGTGACCTTTGACCTCTGCCCACCATCATCTTTACCAGAAACCGAGCTGCACACAAAGCCGAGGTGATGGATTGATATTTCAATAACTAAATCAAGCGAAACTAGAGGGTAATAGCTCTATTAGTTCATGAGATATAGTCAAAACCGTGCGATGCGGCGCGCATGACCCGCGTGACTTTTGACCTCCATTCACCGCCTCCTGCACCAAATGCCGAAATGCACATAATACAGGGATGATGTAATGGTAAATCAGTAACTGACTCATCCAAACTGGAGGGCAATATCTCTATTAGTTCAAGAGATATAACCAAAACAGTACGATGCTGTGCGCATGACCCGCGTGACCTTTGACCTCTGCCTACCGCCACCCGCAACAAATGTCAGGATGCACACAAGGTAGATGACCTCGGCTTGCTGTATAAGAATTCTGAGTGTACTGTATGTGTGTGTACACAGGGCTTGGCTGCTGCGCCCTACCGCACACCTACATAATAAAATGTCAAAATTTATGATTATAGAGATCACGGAAGTGAGAATATCGAATGATATTATGACTCAATCAATTACAGCAATTGCTAAGTAAGTTGTGCAAATTAAAGGGGATAATCTCAGCCAGGATTGCGAGTGGGGCTCTTCCACTGAAAGAATATACCTCGCAAGGTTAATTATTTTATTTTGGAATTATTTCACGACGATCTGTTTACTAAGGGGCTATGGCTCCCTCATTTGGGTTTCTCCTGTACCCACGTGCTTGTAAATAATATTAATGTAGTGATGCAATAAATACATGTTAATATTTAATACAATTCATAAGTTAAAAAAATGTATCAACTTCTAAATTGTATTAAATATGAACAATTTTACCTACGGGAGTGTAAAAACCGACTAACAAATTCGAGAAATATTTTATTTATGAGTTATTTATTTATTTAACGTCTATCCTATTCAGTTATAAAACTGATTTACAAAGAAGGGCAAGTAATTAAATCTAATTACATAGATGTAGACACAACAATGAACTGCATTTTGGTAAATATTTGAAATAGTAGGCCTAATATTACAACAACAATGCTTTAAAACACAACAATTTTTGGATGAGCGTAGCGAGCGAAGCGAGTGGAGCGAAGACTTCAATTTCACTGACCCCCCAAAAAATTTAGCTCGGGTGTTTTTTTTTTTGTTTTTTTTTTGTTTGTATTTTTGTCTGTTTGTTCGCTCTCTACCGGGCAAACGGCATATGCGATCTTGATGAAAATTTGACAGGACCTTTGAAATCTCTGAACTTAGACTTGCTACGTTTTTGGGTACAATCGAAGAAATATTTCTCATGAATATCGTACTTATACGATTTTTTTTATTTTAGTGCGATATTTTCGTGACATTTGGGCCGATTCTGACCAAACGGGTGGGGCTACAACGTTCATATTTCACATGTGCATTAAGGTAATGGTGATGTATTGCTTTTTGAAAGAAAAAGTTGAAAAAGTTTGCCAGAATCCATAGAATAAAGGTTTTAATATAAGTTTTTTTATTTTTTGTGCTATATTTTCGTGCCATTTGGGCCGATTCTGACCAAACGGGTTGGGCTACAACGTTCATATTATACATGGACATTAAGGTTATGGTGATGAAGTAATTTTTGAAATAAAAAGTTGAAAAAGTTAGCCAGAATCCATAGAAAGAAAGCTTTTAATATAAGTTTTTTTCGGTAAATAGTACTAATTGACAAAAACAATAGAAACTTGACAACAATCACCTACAATGCGTAGGCAGCAAAACAAAGCACTTGCAAAAGTAAAGATATCCCACGCAAATTAAAAACCGTTAAAAAGCTCATCCATCAACGCGGCGGGACTTTAGCGTTTTCCTAGTGATAACAAATAAAAATGATATTAAATGCAATTGATTAACTAGGAAAACGCTTAAGTCCCGCCGCGTTGTTGGATGAGAGTAATTGGTGCATTGAGCTGCCATGTGTTATGCGAATTTTCTGTTGTTCTGTGGAAAAATCATTATAAAGTAGAATTTTTTTAAATTAAATAAAAAAAAAATAATAATAACTTAATTTTTTAAATATTTTTTAATTAATCGTAATTGTTTTAAAAAAATCATAAAATTGAAATTTTAATAAGAAATCATTTCTCGATTGCGCTCAAATTTTAACAATAATATAATAATTCATAAAATTAAGGTTCTGCGAAAAAATCATTTCAATCGGATAAAGCATGTAGGTGTTATAAGTCAAAGAATTGTTTAAAAAAAGAAAAAACCCGTAAAATTGCGATTTTCATGAGAAAAATTTTTCCGATTGCGCTAAAAAACGTGGCAGTTCTAAGTTTAGAGATTTCGAAGGCCTCTATAAAATTTCATCGCAATCGGAGTATCGGTTTAGCCGGAATCGTGTGCCAAAATACAACAAACAAACATAATAATACACACACAATACACAAACAAATAAACAAAAATACAAAAAAAAGAAAAAAAAGAAGAAGAAAAAAACATTCCGGATTTTTTTCTCCAGTGTAGTAGAATGGTTCTTCGCTTCGCTCGCTACGCTTATCCAATTAATTAATCAAAAATAACAATGGGGTGGAAAAAAAAGGAAAAGAAAAAGAAAAGAATGAAAGGAAGAAAATAAAGACGGAAAGAGAAAAAGAAAAAGAAATAAAAAAGAAAAAAGAAAAGAAAACGGATTTATTAGACGATCCCACTCAAACGAATATGAGGTTTGTCAAAAATCAGGTACAGCAAATCAGGGAGTAATCAAACTTTCGCGGAAGAAACCACCGAACGCGAATCTTCAATATTGTGTTCAAATCTTGATAACAATTTAGCCTTGACACTAATACATTATAAAAGTTATATCAGACATATAATTATTTGAAATATTTCGTCAAAAACTGATCACAGCAATGAAACAGGACACCAACCCAAGTTGCTATCCACCAGTAGTCAGCAACCAGACAATCTAAGCATATAATAAATCAATAAATAAAATAAAATAAATACAATACATGGTGTCTGACTATGGTTGTGTGATATATTTTTTCTTGACGGTTCGATCAGTTCAGGGCTAACTAAAGTATATGTTACTTTAAAACAAATTGGAGAAAACACAAAGCTATAGCTAAGAAAGTAATGTTAATCTCCGTGTCTATTCTTTGAGTTGTCGTAAGTCGTTTATTCGCTTTCGTGTTTTCGTCGTCGTCACATCACATGTAGTCGATCAGGCATTACGCAGTATGTCACATAAAACTTGCATATTATATGCATGTTTATTTTGCAATTACCTTGTCCAATAACTCCTAGAGAAGTTTCACTTGCGTGAAACTTTACTGGGAAGTTTGTAGTAGTTGTTTCAACTTTATTGACAACTTTCAAACTTCATGGAAAACGTTTTATACTAAATGACATCATCCGTTCCCTCCATATTTTAACCCATCGTTAGCCATTATGTGCTGGGCTTATCATTGTGATGCAACGAATCTAATAATACGCATACTGACAAATTACAATTAACAAACTAAAACTCTAAAGAACTTAAAACTTTCAATCATGATTAATTAATTAAAACTAAATAATACGTGTCGTGCTTATTTAATAAATAATTGAATTACGTTCAATGTATTTATTTTTTAAACTGATATTAATTTATTTGGATCAATCAGGTTTGATCCCCTGATTTAAATATAAAAATACGAAAACATAGACAAAGATACAATGTTACATGCGGGGTGGGGTTTCTTGGGATTGGACAAAATTAAACAAGCGTTGCTATTCTTCAAAAACACATTGCCAAACGTACTTTTGAAAACTCGTTATTAAGTATAATTTTATCATCCGATGTGGTGGATTCTGTAGAATATAACAATGTTTTCAATATTATTTGAAGGTTGGTTTAGAGACAACAAAAAATATCCGAATCAAGGTTTAGTTGTTTGAAAACCTGGCCGACCCGGTGCGCCGGCCAATACTTCAAAGGAACTTATTGCAAGTGTCACTTCCGCTGATACAAAGTTTCGCTAGGGAATTATGAATCTAGTTTGTTTTTTAAGAATACACTCACGCTAAGAACGTGATTGGCTAATAGATTTTGGCATGGCACATTTTGATTGGTTGGATTTGTGTATAAAAGCTGATGGAGAACTCTGTACATCACAGAAGTCCAAAGAAAGTCTTCAAACACAACATGAAGTTCCTGGTTGCAACTGCTGTGCTGACACTCGTGCTGGCAGTCTTGGTAAGAACATTTCAATATTGGTAGCTTCATTTGATTGTGGTTATGTATGTATCAGTTATGAATGTAACATTTTAGTAACCCGTTTATTTTATACGATGCTTTAATTTCTGACTTTTTCAATATAATATATTGTATATTATACAGGAATATGTAACAAACATATTTTACTTAAACATTTAATTATTCGAATTACAAAAATGGCTTGGTTCTATGCTATTGTACAAAATATCTGGTACACTGAACATTTATTTACTTGACTTTCAAAAAACACATTCTTAAATTTCAACGAGGGTTCTTTAAAAACCTATTGCGAATTGAAAACTGAAAATAAGATTCTGAATATTACGTGTTTTTTACTTTTGCCATAGTAAGAGCTGTTGCGTAATGGATAATTGTGTCTGAAAAAGTATATTATGTTCTGGTTAGAGAGGAAACATAAATATTTAATTTTTGATCGAGATGACGGCGAGTGTGGTTCTGCACTGTGTAGCTATCACAACAAACAAAGCTGCATATCTTGAATCGTCATCCCCCACGGCACCTAACCCAATCACTTTATGTCAACATGAAATGTTTTATTTATTTATTTTGGGTATCATCAATCTTGTTTCTTGTTATACTTCCAGCTTAATAACTAGGAAATGTAAAAATGGACAATTCTTGCTCCATTCAAGCGACAACTTTTCACAATACCGTTAATATTACAAAATAAGTATTATTTTTTTTAGAATAGTGTACTTATTCACATCAAATGTACAATAAAACATTTAAAAAAAAACTACAAAATAATTGATTTCCAAAGATATAAAACATGAAGGCATGACGATATGCCAAACTTGTTTCACTATGCACCATTGCAATATAAAAAAGAATCACAAGTAACAAACCGTAGGGCATCAATTTATAACTTTTATTGACGACTTTCTAGTAGAATTATTATGCTATTGTAATAAATTGAGACATCAACAAACCTGGTGTAACTGGCAATGTGTGAGGATAATGTTCGTTTTATTTCAGATATTATAATTTTACTGCGAAAAAGCCTTTATAATATCAGCAAAACTTGCATTCGTATTTGAGATGAAAAACAAACAAACATAAATTTGTTAAAAACTTTCATTATTTTCTAAATAAATGTGTGTTCCTTCAAAAAAAAATTATTTTTTTTTATCAAATTTATTTTTTTATTTATTATATTTATATTATATTTATATTATTATTTTTTTTTTATTTATTTTTTTTTTTTTTTTTTTTGGGTATCATCAATCTTGTTTCTTGTTATACTTCCAGCTTAATAACTAGGAAATGTAAAAATGGACAATTCTTGCTCCATTCAAGCGACAACTTTTCACAATACCGTTAATATTACAAAATAAGTATTATTTTTTTTAGAATAGTGTACTTATTCACATCAAATGTACAATAAAACATTTAAAAAAAACTAGAAAATAATTGATTACCAAAGATATAAAACATGAAGGCATGACGATATGCCAAACTTGTTTCACTATGCACCATTGCAATATAAAAAATAATCACAAGTAACAAACCGTAGGGCATCAATTTATAACTTTTATTGACGACTTTCTAGTATAATTATTATGCTATTGTAATAAATTGAGACATCAACAAACCTGGTGTAACTGGCAATGTGTGAGGATAATGTTCGTTTTATTTCCGATATTATAATTTTACTGCGAAAAAGCCTTTATAATATCAGCAAAACTTGCATTCGTATTTGAGATGAAAAACAAACAAACATAAATTTGTTAAAAACTTTCATTATTTTCTAAATAAATGTGTGTTCCTTCAAAAAAAAAAAAATTTTTTTATCAAATTTGCATAAAATGAAGGCCTACATTTTCAATTTTTCTCCAAGAGTCGCCATTTACTTTTAAAATAATATATAATATTTTTTATATAAATATAATATATATTTTTCCCTCCCATATATATATATATATATATATATATATATATATATATATATATATATATGATAAAAACAAGGATCTTGGGTAAAACCGCGTCGAAAATAAGATGAACCAGGGCAGAACCTGGGCGTCCACCGACGTTTCGTCTGTACTACGTCAGACATTTTCAAGGTTGACTGTGACTCTACGGAGGTCCTATTCAGCCAAATCCCTCAGATGAGGTGGTGCAAATTTCAGATTCCATAATTCTAAGCACAAATAACATTTCAAAAGACAACCAATCAAGCCCTATGACAAGAAGCCGGACTAAAAAGGTTTCACTACAGTAAGCTGTGCTATTTTGTTTCTCAATTGCCACCATCCGTATATTTTTTAGATATGACATCGCCGCCCCGCACCTTTTCACGATATGACCTCGCCGACCCGCACCTTCAGCCGAGGCTATATAAGGCGGGCGCTGCGTGCTTGCCAACCACTGTGACTCCAACCTCCGTAGAGTCACAGTCAACCTTGAAAATGTCTGACGTAGTACAGACGAAACGTCGGTGGACGCCCAGGTTCTGCCCTGGTTCATCTTATTTTCGACGCGGTTTTACCAAAGATCCTTGTTTTAATCATATACATATATATATATATATATATATATATTTAAATTTTGAAAAACTACATCACACAAGTACTAGACAATCCTTCTAAGAGTAGATTTTAAATATATATATATGCACATTGTAATTAATTCGTTTTTGGCTTCTCCAGGTGGATATTCATCCTTGTTCCGTGGTGCTCTTTAATTATTCCCTGCTGAGTTCTAGTTAAAATGTGAAAAGATTGCATGGTGCCTTAAATTATTACAAACTTTGTCCTCTAATAAACAGATCCAGTGCAGTGATTCTGCAACTGACAAAGAACAAACTCGAGGAATCACAGATCGTAATTCTTCGGTTGATCAACAACCAAAAGAAGGTCAACCCATAAGAGGCTTTCGACTTCATCATAATTCATCAGCACGTGGTCAACCACCAGCAGCAGGTCAACCACCAACGGATAATGAACCAGCACGTAATTCATCAGCACGTGGTCAACCACCAAAGAGGCGAGGACGAGCTAACAAGACACAATAATTCATGTTCATCAACAATGAGTTGGCTTCAAGGTGGAATGTTGGTAGCTATTTGGTAAGAATATTTGACACAAATCAAACGTTTAATAATAAATATAACGACAAAATTAAACATCTACTTCGCTTTTAAAAAACAAATATTTATAGTAGTTTCACATTTTACCGGCTTTACCTATTCCCTTTGCCCCATTCCCAGGCTAGAGATCTTTCTTTGACATTTTCATCTCTAAAAGTGTCAAACTAAATCTTTTGGTGATCATTTTGGACGAAAATAAAAAAACCTGAAATACAACTATATATTACATTTAATTTAATTGATTATTTAAATTGTTGAATTACAAACAATGGCTGTAGTTTCAAAAAGTAAAATTTTGGACCTTTAAACTGTGAAATAAGGTTTAAGTATTCGGTAATATTACACTACAGTCCATCCAAATTGAGATAAATAAAGGACTTGAACTTTTAGCTGTTGCTCAAGAATAAAATAATATGTATATAATTCCGTTTACAAAGTCCTCAACTAAACATCAGTTATGTGACTGTGTCGGTAGATTCTCAATATTTCTCTTGCGCATTAATTGTGTTATTCTTGTAGGATACCTGTCCAATGATCATATCTCATCCGGGTCGGTGTTAATGGAATGACATGTCCAAGAACAGGAATCAGTCCGCTTTTCCGCATGAGTCACATACATTTCCGCAAAACAATTATCAAATTAAGTAATACACAATGAAAAGTCCCCGCGGTTATTGATTCGCCCTGCAGAATAGTAAGAACAAAACAATAGTGTGGTTCATTCCAGTACTAATAAACTATTAACATTAAACTGATGTTAAGGTGTGACCCATTATGACTAAAACTTAATACACTTATAAACGGATGTTGGTGTGTCCCACTTATGACTAAAACGTCGTAATTCGACACCAAACCTAAAGCTGCATAGATGGCTTCTTAGTAGAGATATTGTGTAAATGATGGTAAACATTATCCTTTTTATGTAAATAATATTAACTTAAGCTATTTATTATATTATTTATTTTATATCTTTATGTTTACTGGCCTGAATAACATAATATGTCTGATATAGGAAATACAATAAATACATTGATCATTAACAATGTTTTTCTTGTGTTACAGAATTGGCTCCACTAGACAATACGCAATGGACATTATGCACGACCAGGAATAATAACTGTTTTCAAAACCCTTAATTACTAAAATTAATTTAAACTACCTATGCACGAAGACGTCTTTTAACAATAAAAGTATTCACAGTACGTCGCTTTTGTATGATTTCCATATCCCAAGAAATTCCGTGTGAAGTGTTTTTATATGTATAAGTTAGTGTTACATACCAAAGTACAAAAAGTTACAGTTGATATAACGAGGGAAGTGCGGCAAGTTATATAACATGACTGACATATCCTGTTTTATGTATCGTATATACTTCAAGATTCCTTCCTACTTAATCATAACAATATAGCGCATCCAATACATTCTACAATTGAAGAGTATAAGTTACAAAGGGGCTATGCGCCATATTCTGTCAAAATGAGTTAGATGCAGAATTCAGGTCTATGTGCCAAGCGTAATGATATGAAGAAGGGTCTACGTGCAAAATAAATTTCCAAATGGTTCAAAATAAATCCGAAAGATGACGCTAGGTATACCTGCGCGTGCTACAGACTTATAACTTCTAGGTTTTCTCACGTTTTCACAAAAAGGAACATACCCTTTGTAACTTATACTCTTCAATTTGAAAAATATATTAACATCTTCCAAATTAACAAACAAGGAGAGGCTGTATTCCAGAAAAGTTAACTATCGATACAAAACAGCTGATTCTTATATGCTATTACCTTATATTGACTAATATGTACATTGAACACTCTGAATCCATCGATGACCATAAGCAAATCGTGTAAAATGTTACATTGCAATTAGGCCAATATTCATGGTTAGGCTGGGCTAGTCCTTGTTTTAATATACTATACATATTTTAAATAATGAGTACGTGACTTTACAATGATGTAATATGTAAGTAATCGTGAACTACTTGTTCACGATTATACTACGAATTCACGACTGCCCTTCTATATATAAAGTCCCCCACTGAAAATCAGTTCTATTACTGAGTGGGTAGACTCTAAATAAAATTTATTTATTTATTTATTTATAACTAGGCCTCTGCTCTCACAGACGACATAAGAACCCAGTATGCAAGATCTAAGAACACGTATTGGCTGCGTCTTACAAAAGTAAATTCTACTTAATTCCGGGGTGAGGGGCAGAGAAGGTGCAAAGTTAGAGTTTAGAGGTAGCAATGAAACCCAACCCACCATGCTAGACCCTGAGGTAAAGCGAAGGACATTCGCAAGTGCTGCTGCCAACATATTCTACTACTCGTTCAGAAGTATAGGCTCTTTATTGACGGAGAATTACTGGAAACTAAACTACCACTCGTGAATTTACAAAACTATTCGCAGTCAAAAGCCTGTCAGCACTTATGTAAACGAGCGTTCATACTCAATAAATTACATGGCAACTTATGTGTAAGGAGCAACCCGCCGCCATAAATGGCTCTACCCATTTAAATTATTTATGTTGATGATAAAATTGAAAATGCATGATAAATGTTGTGAAATATGGTGAAGACTACAAATCGCATGAATTCACTATGAATATGACGTATATAGAAGCAGCAAGGACAAAAACGGCCTACGAGCATTTACTACAGATCCGATCCGATCCGATCCGATCCGATCCGATCCGATCCGATCCGATCCGATCCGATCCGATCCGATCCGATCCGATCCGATCCGATCCGATCCGATCCGATCCGATCCGATCCGATCCGATCCGATCCGACCATTATTTTTTGTCGAAACAGCTCATTAACTCATATGCTGCTTTATGAATTACATCAAGTTGCGACGGCATATTATTATTATGTTGAACGTCCAATCTGGGAGGGTAATCGTTATGGTGGTGCTTCGTAAGAGTCCAAGAACACAATTGATAAGGGCTACGAATACAATTTAAATTCCAAATTGTAATTTACCTTAACTTTATCACTCAAATGTTAATAGTTAACACAAATTACTCAATCAGTAATTATTATATCGCTCTCAACTTCCTATAGGCATTTGCCCATTTTGTCGTTTAGATAATGGAGACTTGTCGCGCGGGTGTCTCCCTGGTATAAAGCTCCACTCTGTGACGGTCGTGATAGGCTATCCAAACGGAAATAATTAAACAATTATTATATTATTTCGTTTGGTATATCAAACAAATTACCATGAAACACCGTGCTTCTAAAATGTGTAAAGCCTAAAGGTCCCTTACAGTCTACTTCCATCGCAGACATGTACTACAGATAGATAACTTTGTGGAAACTTATATCTAACAATTGCTGCATTTTAGCTCAAACAGTTACCAAGCTGAAATGTAGAATGATGATGGAGATTTAAAAAAAAAATGGTCCAAAAATCTCAAATTTTCTCTCATAAGGTACGTACATAGCTGGGACTAACGGCAATTTATAGTTTAAGATACCAGAAAAAAGAATATCACTCGATAGATGGGCTGCTATGGGGAGTTTACCCGCCAGACGACTCTACCCCCCCCCCCCCAAAAAAAAGTTAAAAAAAAACATATTTTGTTCAAAAACTTACTTCATTAGCGTTGTTTTCATCAGATTTGTGCGAAAACACGCAGATATAAGATATGTTTGCATATTTTGGGGCATTGTGGCTTGCAGACACCCCCAAAATGGGTTCAAAAAGGTATAATTTTCCCTCATTAGGTACATGGTTGTCAAAAGGTTAATTTTATTGCGAAAGGTACCAGAAAGATGTAAATCACTCACCAGACAGGCTGCGTTGGGGCGTTTACCCTCCAAATGCACCTAAACATACATGGAAAGAATAAATAGTTGGATGGACTTCAGTTTCACTGACCCCCAAAAAATTTAGCTCGGGTTTTTTTTTGTTTGTTTGTTTGTTATTTTGTTTTTTATGTCTTTTTGTTCGATTTCTACCGGGCAAACGGAATATGCGATCTTGATGAAAATTGGAGGGGACCTTCAAAATTTCTTAACTTAGACCTGCCACGTTTTTGGGTACAATCGAATAAATATTTCTCATGAATCGTACTTTACCGATTTTTTTCGATTTTAAGTGCGATATTTTCGTTACATTTGGGTCGATTCTGACCAAACGGGTAGGGCTACAACATTCATATTTTACATGGACTTATTAAAGTTATGGTGATGTTAGAACCTTTTGAAAGAAAAAGTTAAAAAAAGTTAGCCAGAATCCATAGAAATAAAGGTTTTAATATAAGTTTTTTTGTGGTAAATAATAACAATTAACAAGTAACAATAGAAACCTGACAACAATTACCTACAATGCGTTCAAAAAGCACTTGCAACATGAAGAGATACCAGGCAAACCAAAAACTTATAAAAATGCTCATCCGTCAACACGACTAAAAAAAGCGTTCGCGAAGCGTCCAAGTAATACGGAATGTTTTTACTTATCAGAAATACGAATATTATTAATTTTGCCAGAGGCATACTTTCAGACGCGACGGCCTCTCCCCCCCCTCATTTAAAAAGCATTTTAATTTCGTTTTGTGACTAATGGTTATCTTGCCAATTTTTTTTTTGGAAAGGTGCAAAACCATTGCGATTTATAATATTGGTCTTGTAGTGATTTTCTGATTTTCTCCAAAATTTCATCGAAGACAATCCAAGTGCATATGTTTGAAACATTATCCCATCGAGCGGTTTTCGTCACGCCTTCGGCACTGATCAGTAAACATTCAAAGAAGCTTTTTACCTCCATTTAAATTTTACCACCCATATCTGTGTTTGTGGCACCTAAAATAACTTGTCTTCAATGAAGACTATAATTTGTATTACGATATAGCAGTAATTTGTTTTTCGGGGGAGTAGATGCATCTTTCAATACACCAGGAACACATTGTCACTTCATTTGTTGTTAAGGCATAATAAGTATTGTATTTTTATTACAATAATGAATAGTAGTAATGAATTTTGCTTACATGATCTTGCATGATCCTATACGGATTCAGCCTTACCAGACATAGAACTTACCTAAACAACAATATTATAATCATACAAGATAATAATTATAATAATTCATTTACATTAGTACGCAATTAGTTATTATTTACTACAATTCAGAAATTTAAAAAAAATCACAAAAGTCTGCCTCAACGGGATTCGAACCACGGGTCCCCCACATTCCAGGTGAGCGTCTAAGCGTTTGTGGGAGACCCGTGGCTCGAATCCCGGTTGGGGCGGACTTTTTTAATTTCTAAATTGTAGTAAATAATAACAATTACACCTACGGGTATGTTTCCCGACCAACCAAATCGAGAAAAAAATACTCAATTAGTGTTTATAATCTACAATAATTGAGTATTAGAAAATGCAAATAGTGTAGCCATAAATATTTTTAGACATTAAAACCTAAATCACATTCATTATCACTGAAATCTTCCGAAATATCTTAGTAATCGTCCTCATTGATGCCATTGTTTAAAGATCACATCATAATCACAATCTCACGCAATCTCATCAAAATACGATGGGGGTAAATTATGATCCTATGCGGATTCAGTCTTTTAAATCACAGTGTTTAACCCTTGGTTACCCACCTGTTTCTGAGAAGCATAACTAACCACCTGGGGCGCGTCAGGACCCCATCATTAAAGCCCTTGTGTTTGCCAGGTTTCAGATTTTGGATCCTCTTAGTGTTTCAAAAGTTAAAATTCGCGAAAATTTTAGTTTTTGTTTCCACTTGAAATTTTTTTGGGAAAAACTTAAAAAAATGCAATGTTATCAAATTTGTCAAATTTGAGTCCATTTTTTGAAACTTTTTATTTTTATTTTTTTACCAATGATGTTTAATGTATGATTGATTCGATTTCACAAAAGGTTTTCCCTTTTTTTTACTTTTGCGAAATTTTGACCAATACATTTGCCCCTCACTTGAATTGACCTTTTTCATTCATATTTATATGTATGATTTTTTTTATATTATATATATGTATAATTTACTTAGATAAGTAAATATAAGTTCATATCTATAAATTTACATGAAAAATATGGTTATTTGGTGAGGGTGAAATGCATTGATAAACATTTTGCCTATGTAAAAACACTTGAAAATGTAGTACGCAAGTAGCCACCTGGGGTCCTTTGAATCCGCGCGAGGTTCGTGGAGAGTAATACGTAACACATGGAGACCGGGCTCCAACTGAATTTTCATTGGTTAGATGTAACTTGAAGGTACTGAGACTCACAGTCAGCCACGCCCATAGATGCGCTCATGGCTAAGCAATATATTTTGACTGGGGGCCACATTGACCCAAGGTGGTTAACCAAGGGTTAATAAAATCAAAACATTTAAAAAGATACAAGATAACAACATACACTACACCTATTTACGTTAGTACGCCTCCGACCTAATCTATAATATGTGTTTAAAGATGCAAATATCGTTTATAACCTGTGCCAAATTGAGCATTAGAACTTATAAATAGTTTTGGCATAGACAACATCAAAACCAAGCAACATCAAACATCAACATCAACAAGCAAGAAAAGCAACATCAAAACCCACAATCAATCATCACACTCATTATCAGTGTACGCTTCCGACTTACTAATATCTCTCCAAGTCATCGTCTTCATCGATGCCCTCTTCTTGCAGGACACATTGTACAAGAGGCAACGGGGTCTGATCACCATGGAATGTTAAAAGGTAAATTTGAATGTTCACTAATCAGTGCTAAAGTCGTGACGAATACCGCACGATAGTCACAAACAAATTCAAACATATGCACTCGGATTGTCTCCGATGGAATTTTAGACTTAATCAGGAAGGGATAAGGGGAATCTGAACAAAATATCCAGTACAAGACCAAATGTTATAAATCGCAATGATTTTGCACCTTTCCAAAAAAAATTGGCAAGATAACCATTAGTCACTAAACATAATTAAAATGCTTGTAAAATGAGGGTGGAGGCCGTTACGTCTTAAAGTTAAACGCCTCTGGCAAGTGATATTCGTATTTCTGATGAGTGAAAACATTCCCTATTACTATTTATTCTTTACATGTACATGTTTAGGGGCATTTGGAGGGTAAACGCCCCAACGCAGCCTGTCTGGTGAGTGATTTTCATCTTTCTGGTACCTTTCGCAATAAAATTAACCTTTTGACAACCATGTACCTAATGAGGGAAAATTATACCTTTTTGGACCCATTTTGGGGGTGTCTGCAAGGAACAATGCCCCAAAATATCCAAACATATCTTATATCTGCGTGTTCTCGCACAAATCTGATGAAAACCGCGCTAATGAAGTAAGTTTTGGTACAAAAATTCGGTGTTTGGAAAGCTTATTTTATTTGGTGGCGGGGGGGGGGGGGGTTAGTTCCAGCTACCGTACCTTATGAGGGAAAATTGGACCTTTTAGGACAATTTTTTTCTGTGGGGGGGGGGGGCTGCAAGGCACAATGCCCGCCCCAAAGTATGATAAAAGATCTTTTGAGTGCGTGTTCTCGTGCAAATCCAGTGAAAACTGACCTCATTCAGGAAGTATTGAAACCAAAACATATTTTTTTCACTTTTTTGAAAACTCATTGCGGATCGGGGGGGGGGGGGTCTGACGGGAAAACGCCCCAACGCAGCCCGTCTTACGAGTGATATTCCTTTTTCTGGTACCTTAAACTTTATAATGCCGTTGGATTCAGCCATGTAGCTTATGAGGAAAGATTTGACCTTAGGGGCCCACTTTAGGGGGACTAGCAAGGCACCATGCCCCAAAATATGCTTCGATTTTTCGAGTTCGATTTTTTGATATCATATTGTTGTTGGAGTGAAACTTCTTATTCAGGTTTTGATCTCCTGATTTACAGTTATGAATTCGTCAGCGTCGTTGTCAGTCTGGTTAACTTGAGACTTGTTGCGAAATTACTGTCACATTATTTTCATCAAGTTTAAAACAAGTTGTCTGAAGGGTATCACTCCAGCATTCTCGAGTCTTGTATCTAAGGTATACGTATACAAATACTCGGCCACTTCATCACGTCAGACTTAAAATGGAACTCTTATGTGCAAGCTACCAGAGGTTAGTGTTCTAAGCTCCTTGGTTTCATTTCAAGAAATTTAAATGGTGTCAAGTTTGAAGTGTGTAGAAAAGTATATATATATTGCATTAGTTAGGTCTTCCCTATTGTATGGTATTCCGGCATGGCACCCTATCTACAAACAGAACATTCTATCCTTTGGGGCAATTCAAAACCGTGCCACAAAAATGATTCTGGCTAAAACTAATCACTCTGTCCTCGATTCTGCAAGTAGAAGATCAGCTTGCAAGCTACCATCTATTGAAGATTGTTGCGAGCACGGGGTGTGGCCGTATGGGTGTCTCGCAGGGGGTAGAAATTCTTGGAAGGTGTTTCTCTAAGGAGACAAGAAAGAGTATGTAGGCTATTTCGTTTGGGCCTCGCTTTAACCAATAGTGGCATGATTTTAGATTTGAACCCGGACAAAATTAGGAGAAAGCTGATTTTTTCAGGATCATTCAAGAATGTTGTTTTATAAAACATACTTCGGGTCCGCCAAAATCCGCCATGTGCGTTAGCGGCCATCTTGTAAAATGGCGGCAATTACAGTTTTTCACTTAAACTCAATTTGTGGATGCTGTATACAACTTACAATTAAATGAAACACGTCTATTTAAAGCTTACTGTATGGACTATTAATAAACATGGCAAATTTAATGTTATATATAATACTGAAGCCATAATATGTATGAATCCGATCGAGATTATAATATATTTTAAAAATTAATTGTATTTTGATGGTTTGTGGCTAAAATAGTTACATTTTTCATATTTATCTTCCTATAAAACATGACGTACATATTGTGCTGAGTGCACCTGCAAAATTGTATTTTTGTACGTTAAAAAGTGACTGACACATGAATTATTGTGTCCGTGCGTGACGCGGCGGCTGCCGCCTCTGACGTTGTGGAGCTCGCGCGCAGCATGGCTTACTAGACTGAAGTGAGTGACTCACAATTAAATGAATCACATCAATTTAAAGGTAAAGCTATGGACATTTATAGAAATTAGTAGTTCCAGCCTTTTTTGCCTTTTCGCATCGCAACAAAGAATAATACTATTGTATATTCTTCCTGTTGCAGAGGTATGAATCCGATCGATATTATAATATAATATCGAAATCGCTGTATGATGATATTTTGCGGCTAAAATAGAAACATATTTCATATTCATCTTTCTATAAAACGTGACATACAAACTGTACAGAATATACTAATAATAAAATATATAAGTGCATATTAATAAAATAATAACACAAAAGTAGCGTCATTAATGTGGCACAAATGTGCTGAGAGATCTTCGACTGAATATGATAAGTTTATTCAAAATAAACTTATTTTCACTAATGATTAGTTCAGCTGACATTTCGTTATACTTCATTATTACCTTCATCGGGTTTCAAATTCTTCGTCAGACGGTTTTCCAGCACAAGCACTGTTTATACATGATATTCATCTTAATTGTGACAAATTTCTTAACAATACAGTCCACCACGACGATATCCACATTTGCCACTACAATCAATTTTACGCGAGCACGAGATCAAGGACAGTAGATGATGTCATGCAGGATGTTTGATGTTTTATAGGTTTAAGGGCGCGTCAACCGTTATGTCATATTGCGCCTCCTGTGTTAATGTAGTTTATTAGTTAGTTTTAACTATATATTTTCCAAAAGGGGGGAAAACGTAAGGGGTGGAACGTAAGGGGTGACGTGGGGATACGGGGGGTGGACAGGCTTGTGCAGGTCAGAACCAGCCACAAGCAAGGGGAGAGCATGGGAGTAGTTTTTAATGTTGAATTAGCCGGGAGTGTTTATTAACGAGTGTCCATCCCCAATGTAGGCAGAAGCTCATGTCCCAGCCTCATGCCCAACCAAGTCAAACTTGGCTCCAACAATTTGGCTTTTAAACTCCATATAGATCCATATATCCATCCATATACTTCTATACATCCTCTGGTGGACACTTCGATTACGAGGAATCTATTGTGGGGACTCTGAGCCTCTCCTACGTCCTACTGTTTAGAAGCACAGTTACCATGTCGACTTGTGTGAGAAAATGTGCTCGCAAAGCACGTGCATGTGCATGACCATGTAACATGTGGCACAACACACAACAAGTGCACACTTTCACAACACAAAACCACAACAACAGTCACTTTGGTATAAATTCTACTCAAAAGTTCATCGAGTCCACTCCCTGCCATAGCCAACTGCTCCTTAGTACGAGTACGACATCAACAGATAAAATTTTCCAAGTCGTACAACTACTGACGACAACATTCATTTCCCGAGAAAGCCACTACATCTGTCGCCGTAATAAACAACGGTTGGTCAAATGTTACAAAGCAGTGTTTCTGTTGATGGCCCTGATCCATGGAAAATGTAGAGCTGTAGAGATGGTACTGAGATCTGTAGGGTTCATAATAAATTTGCTGGTTTCATATGACGCAAATCCTTACATAGCATTGGCCATGCATCTATGTAATGCAGGATTTGAATTTGCTTGAAGCCATGTACCACTGATGCACAGAGAATCCTATACTAATGCAAAATGGACTTGATCCTCAACATTAATTTCCACTTGTTGATGTCTCTCATCATTTGGCGGAGCCCAGGGTTGTTTGTACTATGGTATACCTTTAAAGGCACTTTGCCGATCTCTCTTTGACTGAGAACAGAAGGAGGATCTAAGATACGATGAATGTAGTAGTCCATGTTTATATTCTCCCCAGGTGTTAATACACTTGATAGTTTCCATACAACGAAATGTTCCATGACAATTCAACGTGCGAACTGCGAATATTAATGTCAGCTTGTCACACAAAGTTTGCACAAATGCGTCTGAGTCTACATTTAGTGCACCATGTGAAGAGCAGAGTATTCGAATCTACCAATTTTTTTATGATATGCGGCACATAATCCTATGTTGGATACCATATCAATAAGGTGTTTCGAACCTAACTTTTGACGTAAATAGACAGCAAGTCCAACCTAAATGGAAGATAAAATAAAACGAGGTTCTCGTTGCAGATTGCATGCTCCATGGGATGGCGATACTATTACAATCTGTAGTATATGTAGAAAATTCCCCCCCCCCCACCCCAACCCCTCCTTAATTATACCGTCCATAAGAGACTGAAGAGAAGGAGGTACAATGTCAATGGTAGTGCCATTCTCAAGTCTCAAGTCTCATATTCAAATTACATATTTTGTTTGTTACTGAATATCCTTCATATACAAATGGCTGTGGCAGCTTCTACAATCCGTAAGCGTTCGTCATGTACATAGTTCTTTCTACTAGATTACCAATTGTTACGATACATTTTATTGCATGTATCATGAAGATTGAAGACATACAATGATACTATTTCCTGGCAATTCTGTCACTGCAATATTGTCTTGAAAAGGAGCAATTAGTTCCCTTTATGATATTTGACAAGGTATAAATTCGTACTTTCACAAAATTCACACAATTTACTTCATAATTCTGACAAAGAAAACTTTAATATAAGATTATCAGGCATGAAATTGCAGAGCGATTGAAAAGCCTACGCTGTACCAGGGTCAGCACAAACCTGCGAGGAACATCATTGTTTTCAACTTTAGAACATTGTAAATATCATTGGTGATGATAGCGATCTTCTATCTTCTTCAATAACACTATTCACTCTTGCTAAAACTATAAAACCTCACTCATCATTACGATTCGGGTACATGGTGTATTTCTTTAGTTTAGTTGACACAAAGTGTATGATGTTTCTGTGATCTTCAGACTGTTTTTTTTCATGACTATCACTAGCAGTCTAGCCACAGAACAGATAGTTAACTTTCAGTTCAGTTCAGTTTGAGTGCACTAAGTTTGTCTTACTTTGCTTAAAACACAGTAACGGGTATATTTACCCTTAAATTAGAATCATGATGTGTCCAGAGGGGAGAACGCTTTTACGCCTATAAATGGCAGAATTGATGTGGGGGGGGGGGGGCTTTGGGCTTAGCTGTCATTCAGCTGTTGGTAAAAGATGTGTCTTCGTAGCATGAAGCTGATAGGGCTGAGCCGTTGTAAAAGACGGGTTCGGTACCCAGTCATAGCTAGGAAAGACCATTCAGCTACAGATGTAGCTTACTATAGGTAAGACCGAGCCCCTAGACCCGCCTCTTTTTGGCTATGGATGATGGCCCACCTTGTGAGGCTGCCGGAGTTCTGCTCCATGTGCGTTTTTGTGATTTAAAGGGATATTCTGGTAGGTCGCAACTGGCTATGGGGCGGTTGTACATATCAGACAGTAGGGGGTGGAAAAGACGTTGTCGGCGGACTTCAGGGTGGTTGTTTGATGTTAATGATTCGTAGAACGATCGGGAAAGTTTTGTTATATGTTTCTTTAAAAGTGGGAATTGGATGTCGTGATGTAGAAGAATGAATTTTGGTGTGCAGCGTGGGGAATAGTTAACTTTAAAATCGTATTAACTTTAAAATCGTATTCGCCACGACTTGGTCGAAGTCGTTGAGAGCAATCATCGCGGGCTGTACAAATGACTGAATTAAGTGTATATAAACGAAATTTAATAGTAATTGTTACATATTATAGTGCTTTCAAATACTTGGGCCCTCACTGAGACAACATTGAACGTGTAACACAATGTAAGTGCATACTTACAGCAAAAAGTGGCAACATTCAGACGTTTATAATATAAGACGAAATAAATAATTATTTAAAATCATCATCAGATACACTTCACAAGACACAGACGTATAGTTTTGTTGTTGTAAATGTAACTAAGGCCTAGCTGGATATACAAAACAGTGGTTGCTACGTACATGCATCACATGAGTCACTCACTACAGTTACTAGTAAGCCATGCTGCGCGCCGAGCTCCACATGCATCGTCAGAGGCGGCAGCCGCCGCGTCACACGCACGTGCACAATAATTCGTATGTAAGTCATTTTTTAACGTACGTAAATACAATTTTGCAGGTGTACTCAGCACAATATGTACGTCATGTTTTATAGGAAAATAAATATGGAAAAATGTAACTATTTTAGCCACAAAACAGTAAAATACAATTAATTTCGAAAATATATTACAATCTCGATCGGATTCATACCTATTACGGCTTCAGTATAATATATAACATTAAACTTGCTATGTATATCAATTGTCCATAAAGTTAGCTTTAAATAGCGTGTTTCATTTAATTGTAAGTTGTATACAGCATTCACAAATTGAGTTTTAGTGAAAAACTGTAATCGCCGCCATTTTCCAAGATGACCGCTAACGCACAAGGCGGATTTTGGCGGACCCGAAGTATGTATCATAAATCAATATTTTTGCATGATCCTGAAAAAATCAGCTTTCTCCTAATTTTGTCCGGGTCGGTATAGGAAATTGGGTTAAAATCATGCCACTACAAAGGGCTAAGGTCTCAGGACTAGGTGTAGCGTAGGGACTCCGAGGGAGATAGGACTTCATCGAAGTTCACGAATCTAGAAGTTCATCGAAGTTCACGAATCTAGAAGTTCAAAGGATAGTGATAGTGAAGGTTTTAAGGAATTGCGAAAATTATAATAAAAGACATGTTTAAATTAGGTAAGGTATATAGTGACAGAATTTACAGAGACGAGGATCGAACTGTTCTAGAGGCAGTTATAACCGAACTAATGGGGAGCCGTATTATTTTCCCGTCAGCGTAGATAGCGCTGCGAGCGATCCAGCCAATCTCACGCGCGGGAAAATGGTCTTACGGCGGAGCCGTATTATTTTCCCGCCAGAGTAGATAGCGCTGCGAGCGATCCGGCCATTTTCACGGTCGAGAAAATGGTCGTACGGCACCCCATAGAGACACGGTGTACCGTTAGTGGCAGACATAATCGAACCACTAGTTTTGCTCTCGGATGAGCGTTCCTTGTATACCCCCTCTGACATAGTTTCGGACCCAAAAGAACACATGTTTTCCAGAGCTGGTGTCGAAGCTGCCGTCCAGAAGGAAGGGAAAATAAATTGCCCTAGAGATTTTGAAATGAAATGCAATCGAATACTAAACTATCACTCACACATTTAAAGTAATAACTAAACAAATAAACACATTCAAATAACGTAGGCCTAAAGTAATAATATTAACTTATGATAATTGATTGTCTTTTTCTTGAAGTAAGTAGGCCTTTTATTATTGTATGCTTTATAGTAAATATTGTTCTCTTGGCACACGCAAAATGAAAAGAGAGTAATCTAGGGCGACGATCGTCGCCCGGCAGACAAGCGCATGCGACTGCTTAGGCGACACGAACTCCAGCCCTGTAACAGCTACCAGAGTTGCGGGTTTTTCAGCTATCTGCACACGCCGCCCCGAAAATGTTACAATCTTGAAACTCGGTATATGACCTGGTATGTGGTCCATGACATACCAAAAAAAATCACCCCGATCCGACAACTCGTTCTGTGTTAAAAAAGGCTCTCACATCGTCAAATTCCTTTCGGCTGGCTGGTGGCTGGGTGGTGGCTGGCTGGCTAGGAGTTCTCCGCGGAGATTAATTTAGCCTACAGAGAAGACGGTAAATCTTGGAACTACAAAACTTGGACCACACTTAGATGTACTTCAGACGCAGTGACTTTTGCTTTCAAAACCAAAATCGGGTAACAGGGACCGGAGAAAATCAAAATTTGGATGATAATCAAAACGCGTAGTTACCAAGGCGTGGTAATTTGTACAAACTTGAAATTTAACATGCTATGAACCATTATAAATATATTGCGTCCAAAACACAAGGGGCTAAATTTGGGGATGACCATGGGCCCAAAAATGACAAAAAAACATATCTGAACTTTAAGAAATGAATCATTCAAAGAAAACGCTACAACTGAGATGTTTCAAACATGGAATATATTTTGATATCTCTCATTCTTTATCACTTTTGAATATGGAAAGTAAAATTGGGTAACGGGTACCGGAGAAAATCAAAATTATCAAAAGTAGGTAATTCCGTACTCTGATGAATAATACGCTATACTGAGAAAACGGTTCATCTTAGAACTTTGAAACTTGGGCCACACTCAGATGTACCTCATATAACCAAAACCGGGCAATAGGGACCGGGGAAAATCAAAATCAAAATCAAAACGCGTAATTACTCAGGCGTAGTAATTTGTACAAGCTTGAAATTAAACATGCTCTTAACCATTATAAATATCTAGTGCTTTAAACACCGTGGGACCGTGGGACCAAAAATGTCAAAAACAACTTTGAACTTAACAAATTTAATCATTCAAAGTCCATCATTCACACCTTGATAGCAAACGAACAACAAAAAGATGTAATATCAAACCAAATACAAAAATTTGTAAAAAAAACGGCAGCCAAGCTCTCCTTCAAAAGTCTTCGGCTGTGAATGCTGTGAGATATAGAAGTTGAGCCAAGCTTTTTATTCTTTCTCCCTAGTTTTACTTTGAAAATAAGAAAGATCATTTCGCCTATTGACGAGTGCCAAGCCAATGATTTTTGTGGTAAAAAAGTAAACTTTTTAAACTCGAAATCATAAAAAAAATGGCTTGGCCATTGAATTTGGTTCATGGCCAAGATTTTTTTTTATGATTTCGAGTTTAAAAATTTTACTTTTTTACCACAAAAATTGTTGGCTTGGCGCTCGTCAACAGGCGAAATGATCTTTCTTATTTTCAAAGCGAAACTAGGGAGAAAGAATAAAAAGCTTGGCTCAACTTCTATATCTCACAGCATTCACAGCCGAAGACTTTTGAAGGAGAGCTTGGCTGCCGTTTTTTTTTTTTTACAAATTTTTTATTTGGTTGGATATTTATTTACATTTACAGACGCTGGAAGTGGGAGGTGGGGTAGCATCAGAAGATCACTTAGAAGAATCGGATGCACTGTTTCTAAGAATGTTGATCTCGACACTTAGCATATACTCAAAATTAGAAACAGGTGAACAATTCGAGGTGAGAATATGGTGACAATTGATGCTCATTTTGCAAGAACTGAAGCTTACAGGCTGTCATTTTATCCTCGTGCGACAAGACTGTGGAGGGAAGTTTCTCTGGATCAGAAGGCTCTCAACATGAAGGCACTGGATTTAGTTAGTGGATTTTAGCTAGGCCTATAATGTAAGTTGTTTGGAATGTTTGTATTGTGTGTAGGCCTACTATTGTGAATAATCGTCGAGTTTTTATAAAGTTTTGATTATCAATTTTAGTTTAAACTTGCAACATGAATTTTAATTTTAATTACCTACTTTAATATCAATTGACGACTTGAATTGAACCCGCCTCCTGACGTCACGAGGCAACATGGCGGAATTAGTGGGTATAAATCCTCATTTCGCAAGTTGACGCCTGCTTCACGGCGCAACACTTATCACGCTCTAACTTTTATTCTATTCATTATTTGGACAATAGTTAAATGAATAATATTTAACAAATATATCATTCTTTGTAAAAGCGATTATTTCGATTTTTTTGACACAGTCGTTAGCTTGTTATAACAATGTACGCATCATTCATGTGAAAATTATCAATAACTAAAGTTTTCTCAATAATTTATTTGACAAAAAACTACTGATCGGATTTCGACAAGACCTCTTTAAAAATATGCACCAGACTTTTTAGACAAGAAATAAACTAACTTTCTAGATAGAAAGTGCACTGAACGAAACTTTGCAGCATAGAGTAATATGCAGGGTATGTGTTTTTATCTAAAATACACACTCTTGACGTGCGGATGAGCCGTGAAAAAGTCGTTCAGTGCACTTTCTATCTAGAAAGTTAGTATATTTCTTGTCTAAACAGTCTGATGCATTTTTACAAAGAATCGTTGTCGAAATCCGATCAGTAGTTTTTTGTCAAATTAATTAATGAGAAAACTTAAGTCATTGATAATTTTCACTTGTGTGATGCGTACATTGTTATAACAAGCTAACGACTTGGTTAAAAAAATCGAAATAATCGCTATTACAAGGAATGATATGTTTGCTAAATATTATTCATTTAAGTGTTGTCTAAATAATGAATAGAATAAAAGTTAGAGCGTGATAAGTGATGCGCCGTTCAGCAGGCGCCAACTTGCGAAATAAGGATTTATACCCAATACTAGTCACGTGACCTATCGATCGTTTTAAGCTCCGCCCATTTCGAGTCGTCAATTTTATTATATTTACTAAAGTGGACTTTACGGGAAGATTGGTCCGCAGGTACCAAGAATTTCCTCTCCTCTTTACCACCACCACCTTCCTGGCCCGAGCAGAGTGGACAAGAGGTAGATCGTATCTATCTAATAGTCGCTCGACCCTTCTATTTATGGTCTCGAAACCATCCAATTAAATTATTTTTGCTTGAATAGAGTTAAATCCATTTTCCTTTCATTACGTAAACTGTTGTAATTTACCTTCAAAATGCCCTTTAATGTTAATGATTTTAACTTCAATGTTTCACTGAAGTAAAATCAACACGAAAATGTTTTTGAATGCTAAAATTTGATTGAAAACCAAGAACTTAACAGTATAATATACAACACACTTCTTCATCAGAAGTGCTAAGAATATTTTGTTAACATTGTTAGTTCTCAATCAATGTTTTGCGTTTAAAAACATTTTCGTGGTGATTTTATTTCAGGCAAACATTAAAGTTAAAATCATTAACATTTAAGAACATTTAAAAGGTAAATTACAACAGTTTATGTAATGAAAAGAAAATTAATTTATCTCTATTCAAGGGTTTAGAGACCATCAATAGAAGGGTCGAGGATAGGTAAGATCTAAATCTTGTGCACTCAGCCCGTCCGAGGAAGGTGGTGGTGGTAAAGAGGGGAGGAAATTCCTGGTACCTGCGGACCAATCTTCCCGTGAAGTCCACTTTAGGTATTTAGGGATATCATACACAATTTTATGCTTGTTGTGATATTCCTAATGATTGTACACATGATCATTGAATAATAATAATAAATAAATAACACGGTTTTATTAGTCACGTTTGTGGTTAATCCTCCCCCTTCACTCCAACATTCTTATACTTCTTGTATGCCACTGTGGTCGAGGAACAGCGGACTCGCCCCCCCCCCCTCCACCCCGCCGCTAAGCCAGCACGGATGAGCGTTTGTACACAATCACAGTTAGAAATTGACAATCGACCGGTTTGATAAAAAGGTCATCAGTTTAGATATTTAGAAAGTTCTCTGAAATTAGCGTTAATTTTTGATCAGCTGTGTGTCCGGTTGAAAGAGAAGTAACGCAGAAAAGTTGCGAAAAATAATTTTAAAACGTAGAAGTAAGCTTTTGAAAAGAAACATTTCTATGATTGTAGTAAAAAGTGTAGCAGGTATAATTTAAGATAAATCGGAGTAACCCTCCAAATGTCATCAAGTTCAGAGAAGCCGTTGCTTCATAGGGATTAACATACAAGAATCTTAAACTAACATGGAGCTATCAGTGCTAATGTTGTATACTCAATGCTATCAGGTAGTCAAACTTAAATTATCGCTACGTCGAGATGGTTAATACGCTCA
>JAMZAV010007179.1:0-59106 GCA_024449915.1 Sweltsa coloradensis | reverse complement strand
CGACACGACCGGCGCTCGCCATTAGATTTAGGGAGTGAAATCCTCTACTCTCGGGCCAAACCACGAAAACGAGGACTTCTATACAACACAACTACTACACACAGACAACACATGTACATAGGTCTACCATATTGTGGCTAGAGTACCGCAGTGTACGATACGTCGTCCTCTAGATGGTCCTCTCGTTGATGACCGGCAAGCGTAAGACGGCACCATTCGTGGACGTGTACCGTTTGATTGGATATTTCTTAACGTCTCATAATTATGCAATTAGTTAGTAAGTTGGGGTTTTGAGGGCACAAAACAGTAAACTTATCAGTGCCCATCAAATCTTCTGCTTGCTAAATATAAATGAACTTCAAATTGAATTTATAAGGGATTACTTTACGTAAGAAATAATTAACGTTTTCGCTTGTCGTGGAGTTGCCTGATAAAATTTCTTTGAGGGAAGGTTTTAATTTCAAATCTTTTCTATCACTACAATATTTGTACAGGTTTCTAAAACGTGTGTTATAAAGTTAAAACATCGCAACACTCATCACAAATGGGAGGATCTTCACCTTTAAGAATATATCCGTGAGTGAGGTATGTGTGTCTGATTCTTAAACGAGCCAGAACCACTTCTTCACGGCGAGAGGAGCGACGTGAAGAGATCCAGGCTGCCGTGCTATTCTTGATTTGGCGCAATTTTTTGTTTTCTATCTTGTTCCAGGAATATTGCCATTGCTATTTAAGCTTTTATTTGCAAAATGCTTTCAAATCTGAAGAAATGATTAGCTGACAGTCAATGCTGTCCTTTTTGCATGCTGATTTTGCACATTTGTCTGCTTATTCGTTACCTAAGATCCCGGAATGACCAGGGACCCCACAAAATACTACAGACTTTTGTTTATAGGAAAGCTTTGTAAGTATAATCTGAATCTTGTGAATTAAGGGATGACTTAGATAAATTTCAGACATTGCTTCCAGGAAACTTAAAGAGTCTGTGCAGATTAGAAACTTTCATTCTTTACTCCTTTGAACATATTGTAGGCTTTTAGTAGTGCAAACAGTTCAGCATTATATGCACTGAACATTGGGTGGAGTTGGAAAGTGAAGTTACCTGCATCAGTAGTATAAGCACAACCAACCGAATCATCCATTCTAGAGCCATCTGTAAAGATGCAGCTGTAGCCATGAAAATGAGAACGTATTTCTTGAAATAATGCTTGGAATTGAGTATTGATGTAAGACCCGTTTTATATCGAGACAGTTTGGTGATGCAAGTCGGTTTGCAGAACGTCCATGGTGGAATTGAGCCGTACGACGTTATGAAGGCTAAAGGTCATGTTATGTGCAATTTCTCCAACAGCTCAAGTGAACGAATGCCTACTGGTCTAATTACTTTCGGACGTGAGAGGTGATCCTCGTAGAGTGGATGGTGGAGATGGCTAGGAGGGTTTACTGCTAATACAAGAAGACGCTGTGGACACTGTCCAAGAAACTATCTGGAGCAGGACGCGCGACTACTGCACACAGACAACACATGTTCATACTGACAAGCGGAAAATAGCGTGGAGGGAAGTGTAACAACAATTGAAGACGTTAAATGGACTTAAACAAGCTAATCCTACACTAATGTACACGTGCTGGTGGCGGTAGACACAGTTATATTTTACGATAATGATAACGACGTGAGAAACTAGGACCATTCAACCTACTAATTCCACCTGTAAAAGGAATGAGTGAATGCTTTATGATTTTATTGTTTTCTAAGTTTATTAAAGAAAAGAAAGTGATGGTTGATTGATTGACGGATATTGCTTAACGTCTCATACTTA
Organism: Sweltsa coloradensis; assembly: GCA_024449915.1. Classification (NCBI taxonomy): domain Eukaryota; kingdom Metazoa; phylum Arthropoda; class Insecta; order Plecoptera; family Chloroperlidae; genus Sweltsa; species Sweltsa coloradensis. The sequence goes on along the minus strand of JAMZAV010007179.1, from coordinate 57,286 downwards.
AGCACTTTGGCTAATCGAGACAAAGGGAGGGACGTAAGGGATGACGCGGGGGGACAAGGGGTGGACAGGCCTGTGCTGGTCAAAACCAGCCACAAGCGTATGGGGAGGGCAGGGGTTCCCCCACGTCGTAGTCGTCTCCGTCTGTGTCATCATCAGTCCGTATTGTCATTGTCGTCGCCGCCGGGGAGGCAGTCAAAAAAGCAGTTCCCTGACGACGACCCAGAGCTCGCCATAAGTTAAGGGAGTGAAACTCTCCTACTCACGGGCCAAACCACGAGAAGGTTGCGAGTTGGGCTTTGATATTACTTTAATAGAAATGAGTCATAAAAACAAAGAATGGTTTGGACTAAAAAAGAGTCAATTATTCCAACCAAGATATGCACCAATCTTAACAGTAGCCTAGTGATGCTTTGTTTAAAAACCTCCACCTATGAAGCCGGTGGGGTAATTACAGCGTTCAATTTGGATTGGATATTGCTTTACGTCTCATATTTATGCAACTTGGCTAATCGAGACGAAGGGAGGGACGTTCAAGATAACGCAACAAGCAGGTATGTTTAAATGTTTAAAACATCCTCAGACATTAAATACCACATTTAAACACAATTTTTAAATTTACAATTTAACATTCAACATCAATACCCGTCGCGCATGTTAAAGCACATATATTTACTTCCCGGTCGCAGATAAGTTCAAGTTCAAATGCTGTATCGGAATAATTTAATCAACACACCAGGTTGATTGGACCAGCGACCGTAAAGAATAAAAAACAGAGAAGTATTATGAAGAACTGTGTATTAGTAGGTTGTGATAAAGATCAAATTATAATGAGATAGAGAGACTGGATTCTTGATAGATGTACAAGTTTCATGAGAGAGAAGTAGAAGCAGCACCGACACCACCACAACATTAACTAATATTGGGCTGTATGTATCATGTGATGCACTTGCAATAACCAAGATAATGGGCTTTGAATGTTGATGTACGAATGATGAAGCCAACCTAGGGGAAGGTCGTATGAACCCACACAACGAGGAAAGCTCAAGCTGGACAGATCCAGCCTAGGGCGACTGAAGCTTGCAGATGTGAGAATACCATGACAGGCCAATCCACGCTAATTGGATATTGCTTTATGTCTCATGTTTATGCAACTTATGCAAAGAAAGAGCCACAAGCGTATCGTCTCCGTCTGTCTGTGTCATCATCCGTCCGTGTTGTCATTGTCGTCGCCGTCGGGGAGGTAGTCGAAGGGAAGGGGAAAGTTCCCCGACGACGACTTTGCTTAGTGAATTTTAAATAAGTATTTTGAGTTTGATTTCAGTAGATAACTTGATAGTTTTAAATATCGCTGACCTTACTTTTAAAATAAAACAAATAATAATCACAAGAAACATAAAAATAAATTACTATTTTAACGAATTCCTCACTAACTCTTCGTGCCCATAATATTTTATAGGCCTACCGAAGGGCCATACCTTTTCGCAATCAACACCTTGAACGCCTTATTGAACAATTTTAAAATATATTATATTGTTTTCTTAGTTTATAAATGTAAATGAAATTATGGTTATGATAGCAGGAGCGAAAAAAATTATTTTTTAATCGAACGAGAAAAAAAAATGTGTTGGATGTGTTAAATAAATAACGTAGCATTAAAAATTAAAAAAGTTTATCGCCATCTTCATATGATTGAAGTCGACAAAGTGATCCCTATCAAGACACGATCTTAATGTAAAGTTAGAAACCGATTACGATGATAATGTTTGCAATAAAATTTTTTGTTTATTTTAGTATTAGTATTACCAGTTTTAGGGCGCTTTAACAGCTATGATTATTTGCGCCTCCAAAATATAACAATGATTATAAGTATGAGATACCACTCTGTACTTCCTCCAAGGGGGAGGCACGTAAGGGATGACGCGGGGTGACAAGGATTGGACAGGCCTGTGTTGGTCAGAAACAGCCACAAGCGAATGTGGAGGGCAGGGGTTTTCCCAAGTCTTGGTCGTCTACGTCTGTGTCATCATCCGTCCTTGTTGTCATTGTCGTCGCCGTCGGGGAGGTTGTCAAAGGGAAGAGAAAAGTTCCCCGATTGATTGATTGGATATTGCTTAACGTCTCATATTTATGCAACTTGGCTAATCGAGACGAAGGGTGGGACGTAAGGGATGACGCTGGGGGACTAGGGGTGGATAGGCCTGTGCTGGTCAGAACCAGCCACAAGCGTATGGGGAGGGCAGGGGTTTCCCCACGTCGTGGTCGTCTCCGTCTATGTCATCGTCCGTCCGTGTTTTCATAGTCGCCGTCGGGGAGGTAGTCAAAGGGAAGGGGAAAGTCCCCGACGACGACCCAGCCCCAGAGCTCGCCACTCGTTTAGGGAGTGAAACTCCCCTACTCACGGGCCAAACAACGAGAAGTTGGCGAGTTGGACTTTGAAAGTCCTTTAATAGATAGAAGTCATATTTATTTTATTGGGTATAGCTAAACGTCTCATATTTATGCAACTTGGCTAATCGAGACGAATGAAGGGACGTAAACGGTGACGCGGGGGGGGGGGACAAGGGGTGGACAGGCCTGTGCTGGTTAGAACAAGCCACAAGCGTATGGGGAGGGCAGGAGTTTCCCCACGTCGTGGTCTTCTCCGTCTGTGTCATCATCCGTCCGTGTTGTCATTGTCGTCGCCGTAGGAGAGGTAGTCAAAGGGAAGGGGATAGTTCCCCTATTAAAACAAAGAATCGTTTGGATTAAAAAAAGGTTAATTATTCTAACCAAGATATGCACCAATCTCACCAGTAGCCTAGTGATGCTTTGTTTAAAAACCTCCACCTATCAAGCCGGTGAGGTAATTACAGCGTTCAAGATAACGCAACAAGCAGGTATGTTTAAATGTTTAAAACATCCTCAGACGTTATATAACACATTTAAAACACTATTTTTTAATTTACAATTTAACATTCAACATCAATACCCGTCACGCATGTTAAAGCACTTTTATTTACTTTCCCGGACGCAGATAAGTTAAAGTTCAAATGCTGTATTGGAATAATTTAATCAACACACCAGGTTCACAAAATCACTGTTTTATCTAAGCGACCGTAAAGAATAAAAAAAGAGAAGTATTATGTAGAACTGTGGATTAGTAGGTTGTGATAAAGATCAAAGTATAATGAGATATAGAGACTAGTATTCTTAATAGATGTACAAGTTACATGGGTGAGAAGTAGAAGTAGGACCGACACCACCACAACATTAACTGATACTGGGCTGTATGTATCATGTGATGCACTTAAAATAACCGAGATAATAGGCTTTAAATGTTGATGTACAAATGATGTAGCCAACCTAGGGGAGGCGGTATACCCCCACACAACGAGGAAAGCTCAAGCTGGACAGATCCAGCCTAGGGCGACTGAAGCTTGAAGATGTGAGGATACCATGACAGGCCAATCCTCGCTAAGGCCGAGAGTTGGTTTTAGTTATACTTATCCAGACTGATTATACCTGAGTTTAAAGACGAAACAACAAAACTGTTTGTCTCAAGAACTAAGCAAGGGACTTAATAATGCAACACCCAGCACAGGAACCTGGCACCCTTGTCGCATGTAACTGACCTTGACTCCCACTGAACAGAACACAACACTGGCAAACTTCAACACCACAGGCTGTACGGACGGAGCAGACTGAGTACAAAACTGATATGGACGCTTCCCCATCAAGAGATAACATAGAGAATAAAGAGCTGACAAAACATTTTAGTATTGACAGAACATAACATCTACTGAAGTCAACAAGCAGAATGATTTATTTAATTGCTGGTTTATTTAGATTCAGGGCACGTTAAGCGTTAGGTCATAATGCGCCACTCTGGCCTAGGGAAGATGGAGAGGAAAGTTCCGTGCTGGTCAGAACCAGCCACGGATAAGGGGAGAAAGTGTGACTTCTCATGTGTCAAAGATTGAAGTACCAAGACTTGCCCAAACTACACATTCTACAACAGAAGCAAACTCCTTGTGCACTAGAGAAAAACCAAGAACAGACCGAAGAGCGTAGACGAAACACGTCCACCTCGGATAAGAACAACAGACTGACTGCTAGTGCGGCGTAGGCAGCAGTGGCTGTCTGCGCAGTGTTGCCAGATTTATAAAGCCACATTATCGTACGGGGGCTCTGAAATTATCGTTTTTTTCGGGAAATATATCGTACAAAACGAACATCAAAGCTTACCGCTAAAATCTTAATTTTTAAATGAGTAAGAAAATGATTGTGTTTATCACGCATCGCGTCGCGTAGACCTACTGAACTGCAATGCAAGTCCCAGCGGCTGCGCGGCAGCATGTGAGCATGATGAAACGTCACGTGAGACCAGGCGAGCCGCAAGCCGAGATTCGAGAGTCGAAATTCGAGCGCCAAAAATGAACGCAGAGAAATGCGTAAGGAAAATTGGCGTGAGCCATAGGTATACAGAAATTTTATGCATTTTAAAGTTTTGTTTTAGGAAACAGTGAGTGTAAGCGTGGATTTGATGAGAACGATTTTTAATTTTTTTAATTTTTCATTATTATTATTATTAATTTTTGGTTGATTTGCTCCTTGCATGGAATTATCGTACAAAATGCCATTATCGCAAAGGCACTATCGTACATCGTACAGAAGCCTAAACTATCGTATAAAACGATAATTATGGCACGTCTGGCAACACTGTGTCTGCGTGCACACGATGCGCGCGCCGATCCTTTGTTGTCTGGAGTTCAATGCAGACCGCACGTGTACGCTACAGACCGTTAAAAATACATTGATTGACAAAAATTTCACATTGCGCTCATTGTTTAGCACAACTTGTTTAGTTTGGCCTATAAACTATTTCAAATAACTAAATAAAGTAAAATTCTCAGTAAACAAATATAAAACCTAATAAAATGCTATAACAAATGCTGATCAGAACCAGCCACAAGCGTATGGGGAGGGCAGGGGTTCCCCCACGTCATGGTCGTCTCCGTCTGTGCCATCATCCGTCCGTGTTGTCATTGTCGTCGCCGTCGGGGAGGTAGTCAAAGGGAGGGGGAAGTTCCCCGACGACGACCCAGAGCTCGCCATTAGTTTCAGGGAGAAAAACTCCCCAAATCACGGGCCAAACCACGAGAAGGTAGGGAGTTTGAATTTGATGACCTGCTCCGTCTGTGTCATCATCCGTCCGTGATGTCATTGTCGTCGCCGTCGGGGAGGAAGTCAAAGGGAAGGGGAAAGTTCCTTACTTTAAAGTATCTTTTATTTTTTTTGAAGTAAAATTTACACAAGTACTTTACCCAATATGAGAGTTACAAGCACGTTTTTTCTTTAGGGAATTATCGGTAAAGTCTAAAAATAATGATGAAACGCATTCAACCACGATGCCTCTAAGTAACACGCATGTCCACAAATCCACAAATCCACACATCCACAAAAACACAGTCCACAAGTGAGTGTATGCATTTTGCAAAGCAACTGTTAATGTTTTGATGAAAACTTACATAAAAATGCCTTCCGACACAGAAGCAGAAGAAGTTGCTACCGTCTTCGAACAGAGGTGTGGGCTTCCTCGAATAATCGGAGCGGTTGATGGAAGTCATGTTCCGATGTTAAACCCTACTGATGGGTACCGTGATTATGTTAATAGAAAAGGATGTCCTTCTTACAATATGCAAGCTGTTGTGGATGGTCAGTATCTATTTAGAGATATTATTGTGAAGCATCCTGGTTCCACCCATGATGCACAGGTGTTAAAAGACTCCAATCACTACAAAAATCCAGGTGCAAACATTCCACGGGTTGATAAGGACATCAATGGAATGACAATACCACTTATGATAATTGGAGATCCTGCATACCCACTGTTACCATGGCCAATGGTTGGGTATCGGCATAGAGCTAACATTGATCCAGAAGAAGAGTCTTTTAATGTCTACCTAAGTAGAGGACGAATTGTCGTCGAGAATGCTTTCGGTAGACTGAAGGCAAGGTGGCGATGCCTTCTGAAGAGGAACGATATACGATACACATTTGTCCCCTATGTAATTGCCACGTGTTGTGTTCTACACAACATTGTTGAAGTTCGTAAAGAAGTGTTCTTACAACAATGGCTACGCAACGTGGAAGAAGCAAGTGTGGTTTTTGAACAGCCAAACACATCAAGAAATCGAGATCTTGATAGTTTCCAAGCTGTAAATGTTCGCGATCACTTGAAAGCATACATGACCAAGTTCCCACTGCTCAGATCCAACTTCAGATAAGAATGGAAAAGAGACCGTTGTGGGAAGTAGATCCCTTATCATGTTAGGGATGGAATGGTTAAACAGATAATTGTGTGCTCCGTTGGTTACCGGTGGTATGTTAATAGAATGCCAATAGACTGGAATATTGAGTTTTGGGAAAGAATATATAACAGTTTACCTTCCTGATTTTGTGATCGAGCGGAAGCCGTTTCATCCTGTCCTTCCTAGAGAATTAATAACGACACCTGTTCGACCTGCGTTAAGAACACTTCGTTCTTTGCACTCACTTGTTTAAGAATTATGTAATAAAATCTTACTGTATTTTATTTTATTGTTTGTAAGTTCTACAATAAATACAGTTTACATAGTATAATAAATACAAATTAAATTGACAATATATTGTCAATAAATTTACATTGGTAATCCCTAAACTGGTATTGCTTATAATTTATTTCAAAAGATAGTGAATACCAACTAGGCCTAGTGCCATGTTGTTCGAGTAAGTGACCTTGCTCTGCAAATCCAAATAGGATAGGATATTGCTTAACGTCTCATATTTGTGCAACTAGGCTAATCGAGACGATGGGAGGGACGTAAGGGATGACGCGGGGGGACAAGGGGTGGACAAGCCTGTTCTGGTCAGAACCAGCCACAAGCATATGGGGAGGGCAAAGGTTCCCCCACGTCGTGGTCGTCTCCGTCTGTGTCATCCGTCCGTGTTGTCATTGTCGTCGCCGTCGGGGAAGTAGTCAAAGGGAAGGGGTTCCCCGACGACGACCCAGAGCTCGCCATTAGTTTCAGGGAGTGAAACTCCCCTATTCACGGGCCAAACCGCGAGAAGGTGTCGAGTTGGAATTTGAAAGGAGGAGTTCTGTGCAAGATCATTGCACTCAGCAAAGGTTGCTGCAGACACATACAAATAAAAAATAAATACAAATATTAACCTAATGTTATTAGATAGGGTACTTTTATAGTTCCAATAAAGTTTAAGTCACTTTCTTTAATATTTAGGCTCATCCTATTCCTAACCAATCAGCAAAATTTCCTTGTTCAAAGAGGGAAAAAATAGATTTTAAACTTTCTTTCCCCTTTGCAACTTTACTCGGACGACTTTGGATGTTCCTGTGTGGCAGACATAGATAGGTTGAACTGAGGTGTTAAATTAAAGGAATCATGACCCAGATATCCCAAACTTTGAAATTGTGGAACGTTCGGTGGTTCTTTTAAAGTAAGATTAGGTAGGCTGCTGTACTGAGGTGTTATTGGATGAGCGTAGCGAGCGTAGCGAGCGAAGCGAAGATTCCATTTCACTACACTGGAGAAAAAAATCCTGAATGTTTTTTTTTTCTGTATTTTTGTCTGTCTGTTAACACGATTCCGGCTAAACCGATACTCCGATTGCGATGAAATTTCATAAGGGCCTTCGAAATCTCTGAACTTAGAACTGCCACGTTTTTGAGCGCAATCGCAAAATTATATCTCATAAAAAACGCAATTTTACGATTTTTTTCGATTTTTAAAAACTTTCTTCGACTTGTCTTTGACTCTGTCTTTGACTTGACCTACATGCTTTAACCGATTGTAATGATTTTTTCACAGAACCTTAATTTCATGAATTAATATATTCTTGTGAAATTTGAGCGCAATCGAATAATTATTTCTTATGAAAATCGCAATTTTACGATTTTTTTCTTTTTTTAAATTTCGATTAACTAAAAAAATTAAAAATTAAAGTTTATTTTTTATTTAATTTAAATTAATATATTAAAAAATCCTCAACGGTAATGATTTTTTCACAGAACAACAGAAAATCCGCATAACACATGGCAGCTCAATACACCAATTACGCTCATCCAACAACGCGGCGGGACTTAAGCGTTTTCCTAGTATTAAAAGAATCATGACCCACATATCCCAAACTTTGAAATTGTGGAACGTTTGGTGGTTCTTTTGAAGTAGGATTAGATAGACTGCTGGCCTGAGGTGTTATATTAAAGGTACCATGTGGACCATGACCCAAATTCCCCATATTATGATATTGCGGCAGCCCTAGCTGCATCGGTAAGATATGAGGCGTTCTTTGATTAATTAAATTGCCAACATAATTATACATGTTGCTCATGGCTGAATCTAGCATTGTCTTGGTATCGGCTGTATGACGTTTTCTCATTTCTAACTCGTATTTTTTTCTTCTTCTAATTGGTATTGAATTAATTCCTTTTTGTTTAGTAAAGAAATTTGTCAGTAGATCTTCCTGGACCTTCTTCTACTCGGCCGGAAACTGGCTTAGGCCTATGTTCTTAGCAGATCGTCTTCCGGATACTGGATAGTTTAGAAGTGATTCTAAAAAAAAGACGAATTTGTTACTATAAACCGTGTGGTAATTGTGCAGCGCATGGTCAGGGCCGTATTAAGGGGGGGGGGGCTTTAGGGGCTGCGTCCCCCAGCCTCACTTTCGTGGCGGCCTCATAATTTCACCTCCGCATACAGTTTTTTCCATGTACAACTGTGTTCAAAATTTGGGTTTTTATGGAAGAAAGTGTTTAGTCCGGATGTTAAGGGATATATTTGGGGCATACCTTGCATTTTTTGATACAAGCAAGGCACTTGGCACACGTGTTCTAGGGACCATACCCTACTAATTTTCACTTGGAGCCATCGTGATATCCCGTGCAGGCACCCGTTATTGCATGTTGCCTACCCCTGCTGGTTTGAAGGGTTGATTAGCAAAACAATTCGGTGTTTGGTGATAGAAACTTGAAATTTTTACCAAATAGGGGTAACATTAGGCTTAACATACTGGCCACGGGGAACTGCGGATTTCTTCATAGTTAAGGGATGATTGGGGTTATAATTTTGGGGGTTGAACATTTTGAATTAAATTTTTATTGATGACACCCTTGGTTTAATGTTGGATTTCTACGTTAAAGTACTTCCCAAAATCTTCAAACAAAATGATGGTGCTAAAAATATGACTAGCGACCCCTAATTTGGTCATAATGACCTGTTGACATAATGACCTGAGGAATGACCTGTTCGAAAAATTGTTAAACATAGTCATGTGACCACTCTATTTAAAGCTTAGACGAAGTAGATTCATATGAAATAAATTTTAACATGCCATGTTGACCTGTGACCTTTATCGTCCTTTATTTGACCTTGATAACTGTTTCAGCATGACTGCACAATGTATACTTATAGCACATCCAAATGCATGTCATATATGAACACGTCTATTTATAAAATGCACTCTGTATGTAAGTATATATCAATATGATATTAGGCTGCATTGCAAACGCTTTTTTTCTGTCGCGTTGATGGATGAGCAGTTTTATACCATTGAACCCTCTATACTATACTTTTACTTTGTGTCGTTTTTTAACGTGTTTACATAGAATATATCATTTTAAAAGGAGTACCAAGTTCCTGGTTGATCGTTATGGTAATAAACTTTTTAGATTAACATTCATTAAGAGGAAGGTAACAGTTCACCCATTGTTGATTATAGTAATTTATTAATCAGCTATGCAGTGAACCAAATTTGTTAAGGTTTTGAATTTTTTCACTTAAGGGGTATTCAACCGCTTAACTTAAAAAATATATTTCATTCAGGGCAGCTAGTTATGAATTTAGAAATTAACAGATAAATTATTGGGTCTACCATTAACCCCCAAAAAACTGTCAAACTTAGTATTTTTCGAGCTTGGTCCCATCGACAAAAATCTACCATAAGAAATAACATGGGGACGATCTTAATGCCCCGTGACCTTGAAGGATTTTGATCCAAAAAAATATTGGCCATTATTGACGTACTCTACAGCCTTTTCTGTAAATCCTCTATATTTTGTTTTGTAATTTGGGCAAGTGGTTCAGTTAAAATATACAGATAACCAAGAAGAGGTGTGATTTTGGAATACATATTTTTGCGTGTTTGAGAGTATATTTGTGCCCAGTTTCAAGACACGATGTTACAAAGGGCCATTTTAGATTGTTATGATGCTCTAGTATCTATGTGGAATAAAAAAGATGCAGGTTGAAGCCGATTTAAGAAATTTTCCAAAACGCCAATTTTCGCTTTTTTCTGGATTAAAAAAAATGAAAAATTGATATCAAATCACAGTTACAAGATATTTTTAAACGGTCAATTAAGTGTACTAATATGCCATAGATTATGCGGTAAAAAATAGTTTTTTGGGTGAATAGCCCCTTCAAGCTCAAAAAGTGCGACACACTGGCAGAGCTGGGTACTTTCATTAAAGTTTGAGACACTTGCATCATCCTCCACATCCTTTCTTGCACCTGCATCGTACTTACTCCGTACATGCTTCAGCAGCAATTGTAAGAATGGTCCACACTGGCACCCATCTGCAATCATATCCCATCCCAACTCAGAAGTCCAAGGCAGCTGTTGTTGTAGGAAGAGAGTTTGATCCCAGACGTGTACAACTTGAAAGATTGAGGGTCGAATGTGCTGTACTAAGACGTCTTTTGTCGGAAGAATCGTTTCTAGCCGTCTGTTTAACTGGGTGAAAAGTATTTTGCGACATTCATTCACGGTAAAGTATGTGCTTGGTCAAAAAATGAAAATTAACATACACACATTTGTTCTAGAGTATCTCAAGCGTACATTTTTGTAGCTCTTGATATGTGACATGTAAAATGATCTCTAATTTTATTCAAAACTATTACAAACAATGTTAAAGTCTCAATGGCAGCCTCCACTTTTTCAACAATAGCTGCGATGAAACCATCTGTAGCACGCTCTCCAAGCATCGAATGCAGACTTTCTCCCATTACCATCAAGAAAGGAGGAACCTTTTCCATCCCGAAAACTCGTGGAACATAGGAAGTGCTAAAGATTTAATAAAATAACCTGTAGATAATTCAAATCGGTTGCCGGTATTCTATTTTAGAGCATAGTCAATACGGTTATTTATTTACCTAGATAAGCTGCAACATGGTGTGTGGCGACATACTGATGATTCCTTCCAGTCCCCAGATGCTCCTATAGTGCTTCAATGCCAGTCATTTACGGAACACAGCTGATTGCAAGGACTAGCACATCAGTAGCAATTTAGATATATTATGCTGGAGGCTAACAGCCTAAACAACTTCTTTATTGCCTGAATCACGTAGAAAATTTGGCCATCCTTTGGGAATTTTTGTAGTTGGAGTTACGCGTCTCCTAAATGTTTGTTCCGTGTCATATTTAAAGACTTATTGGGTATTACTTATCCCAGATGATGTATATGCGTAGACGCTAGTTCGTTCTTGAGGAAGGGAGGAAAGACACTGTCTACATAATCTTGGAATGTAATTGAGAGGCCCGGGTGTAGGGGGGGGGGGAGCTAAGCCCATCACGTATTTTTGCATCTCCAGGTGGTGCATTTACTACAGAACTCTTTTGACTGGTATTCAAAAGGCATTTCACTAGACCCAATTTGGTACAAGATCTCAACGCCCCAAATACCGACAAGGACGATGAGATTGGTACATTTTCATGAGCAAAAAGAATGCAGCCAGATCACCAGATCGATGCCAGCATGTAGCTATGTATAGCATACTGAAGAGAATCGCTCTTCGCCAATCGTCATTTTGGCCTTAGGTTTATGAACAAGGGGTCGACTGGCTGTGCTAAAGAGCAGAAATTTGTTTATTTTATGTGGTCCATACAATATTTTAGCAAGTGTACTCACTGCCGCGCCACCAGAGAGCGAGAAAGTGCGCGCTTTCGGAAAATGGTCCCAAAAAGTGCGCGATTTAAACATCTGTTATTGATTGATTTGTATTATTTGTTATTATTTACTACAATTCAGAAATACAAAAGTCCGCCTCAACCGGGAATCGAACCACGGATCTCCCGCATGCCAGACAGGCGTCTTAACCACTAGACCATCAGGACGAGTACATTTTAAACTCTGAATTGTAGTTGCATTATACATCTAAATGTTATTGTTTATATTAACGTCATTCTACGGTACACTTCTAGCTAGTCACATTTTGGTCCAATCATAAGAAAGAACGTTCATTTCACCCCAATAAAAGCGGGCCTGAACAAATTCCGTGTTAATTTTTACTTCATTGATAAGCAACTAGCGATCAGTTAGCCACTGATTGGCCACGATTCACCATTGGGATAGGACCAAATAAACAACGCAATTACTATTATTTTTTATGGTTTATTACCATAAGGATCTACCAGGAACTTGGTTCTCCTTTTAAAATAATATATTCTATGTAAACACGTTGAAAAACATTGAAGTAAAAGAGGGTTCAATGGTACAAAACTGCTCATCCATCAACGCGACAGTAAAAAGCGTTCGCAATGCAGCCTTACATCATATTGATATATACTTACATACAGAGTGCATTTCATAAATAGACGTGTTCATATATGACATGCATTTGGATGTGCTATAAAGTATACATTGTGCAGTCATGCTGAAACAGTGTTCAAGGTCAAATAAAGGACGATAAAGGTCACAGGTCAACATGGCATGTTAAAATTTATTTCATATGAATCTACTTCGTCTAAGCTTTAAATAGAGTGGTCACATGACTATGTTTAACAATTTTTTGAACAGGTCATTCCTCAGGTCATTATGTCAACAGGTCATTATGACCAAATTAGGGGTCGCTAGTCATATTTTTAGCACCGTCATTTTGTTTGAAGATTTTGAGAAGTACTTTAACGTAGAATTCCAACAATAAACCAAGGGTGTCATCAATAAAAATTTAATTCAAAATGTTCAACCCCCAAAATTATAACCCCAATCATCCCTTAACTATGAAGAAATCCGCAGTTCCCCGTGGCCAGTATGTTAAGCCTAATGTTACCCCTATTTGGTAAAAATTTCAAGTTTCTATCACCAAACACTGAATTGTTTTGCTAATCAACCCTTCAAACCAGCAGGGGTAGGCAACATGCTATAACGGGTGCCTGCACGGGATATTACGATGGCTCCAAGTGAAAATTAGTAGGGTATGGTCCCTAGAACACGTGTGCCAAGTGCCTTGCTTGTATCAAAAAATGCAAGGTCAAGTCTCTTAACATCCGGACTATATACAGGCAGCTGAGATGAAGTTCATACGCAGTGTGGCAGGTGTGACAAAGTTGGACAAGATACGAAGTTGTATGATAAGGAAGAAAGTAGGAGTAGAGAGCCTAAAGTTTAAAATGGGAAAGGAGCGACTACGATGGTATGGACATATGAGAAGAATGGAGAAGAATAGAATCCCAAGACAAGCATTTGAACTAAAGAATGATATGAGAAGAGTGGGAAGACCTCGAGATAGGTGGCACGATCAAGTACAGGCAGATGTGGAGGAGAGAGGAGAGGAGTGGGAAGTGGTTGAAGAGAGGGAAAGATGGTGGGAGGACAGGAAAAAGTGGACAAGAAAATAAGGAAGAAGATGAGGTGCCGAGCTTAGCAGGCCGGTGCTGATTCGGTGATGCCCAAGATTTAGATGGAACCACCCCTTTACCCAACTAAACTATGTTGGAACAAAGTGTAGTGATATATATATATCACGAATGACCAATCAACAACTGTCCTACAATGATCAGATTGCTGCCGAAAATTTACTAATTTTCTACCCAAATGATCTCGACGCTGCATTTCCTAATGAACTGAAACAGTTTTGCTGTCACATTAAACATGCAGATCTAAATAATAATAACGCTCAAGCAATTCTCAACCGCTTGCGCACAACAATGGGTGAAAAGAGACTCAATTCACTAGTCCTAATGTCCATCGAAAATGACGTTCTTCGGCGACTGTCGTTTGACAAGACGGTAGAAGAATTTGCATCAACAAAATGTAGAAAGAAGTATTTTTAGTGTATCAAGAACTGAACTGAAGAGTGACTTCTGTAAACCCCTCCGTTAGTGTAAAATTCAGTTGAAATATTTCTAGGTATAAGAGTATTATTCATTCGTAGCCGGTTTGAAACTAGCCGCTCTTCAACTCTCCACAGTTTGTTTCACACTCGACCCCCCCCCCCTCCCCCCGAGTGTCAACAGATTAAGTTAACCAAGCGGCCTCACAAAAAATTAGCCCCCGGCCTCCAAATCTCTTAATACGGCCCTGCGCATGGTAATACAAATTACTGTAGGCTATATGTAGCTTACCAGTAGGAGAGGGCGTTGAAGACATTTCAGGAGATGAAATTGCCTCTTGTAACTCGTCTTGGTTTATCCCGGGTCCACTTCAATGATAAAATCAGTACTATCATCTGTAAAACAAAAAGAGGATTTATGAGAGTGCATTAGGGATGGTCAGGGACTTGTCTTAGGAGTTTGTAAACGGTGAATTTGGAGCCGTCCTAGCAACGAGGCACATAATAAATTCAAAGTTGTTCTGAATCGGCCTTGTAGATTCTGGCGTTGATCCGGGGATTGGATTGGATATTGCTAAACGTCTCATATTTATGCAACTTGGCTAATCGAGATGAATTGATTGGATATGGGAGGGACGTATGGGATGACGCGGGGGGACAAGGGGTGGACAGGCCTGTGCTGGTCAGAACCAGAAAGTTCTCCGACGACGACCCAGAGCTCGCCATTAGTTTCAGGGAGTGAAACTCCCCTATTTACGGGCCAAACCGCGAGAAGGTGTCGAGTTGGAATTTGTGCCCCCAGTACGCAAACCATTCTTGCCGCAAACAATAACAAAAATCTTGTTTGTCGTCGTCGTCATCATCATCATCGTCTTTGTATGCACCCATGTACTCGTTTACAAAACATGCACATGGCCGCACCAGTAGGCAATGACGCAATGGGCGATAAACAAGACGGAGATGTACTACGGAAAATATACAATAATCTGTATACAGTGGATACATTGTGTGACCATGTAATGGCGGGACGGTCCTAAAGTCCTTAAGATTAAACGCAATGTACAGAGGCAAAATTTCAACCCAGAGTGTGGTCGTAGACCTTGCATTTAAACCACTAGACTGACTAGTTTATTGTTTACATTTAAATTTAACGATTCGGAATTTTATTTATTTAAATTTATTTTTAAAGATGGTTTTGCCATAGACAAGATGTAATTATTGCCTTGAAAATCAATGTTAAATGTACACGACAAAATGAAATGTCAAAGGCGCTGATGATGACGCTGACGTCAACCATACAAGTTGCATTCAAACTGTCGATATACCCAACGAGTGTAGAATTCTTTTTCAACGAGTCGAATTGTTTATTTTATGAATTTTTAATCCAATTGTTGGAACCATTATACAGAGTTGATAAACCAAATACTGCAGCAGTGAAACAATCAAAGGAATAATGAAGTCGAACATTTTCAGATGCCAGTCGTACAGTGTGCAATACATCCAATGGATACGTAATTTTTTTTTAAAGCTGCTAAAAATGCCCATATACGTGACGTATTTTCAAAAAAAGGTTAAATAAAGACGGACGTTTTTACTATGGGGTCCTTTTATGGTATATATTAATTTTTGTAAAAAAGTACCAGTTTTTAAAAAGCCGAAATGCAAGGTACTCTGTAAGAGTTTATGATGGATAGTGCTTTTTTTTCAGGAACAAAAACTCCCCTAATCACGGGATTGTTAAGTGTTAATGAACGTTAGCAATAATAATGTATGTAGGCCTATGTATGTAGTGAGTAGACTCTCATTGTGAATTTGGTTATTTATTTTTTATTTAATAAGTTGAACTTTTCCTATTATCTCTAAATCTGGTTTATTCCCTACAATGTTAAGTAACTAATTACTCGGTATTGTTACAGTATGGCTCTCTGAACGAATTACTTATCTTTCATTTCAGGTCTACTCTTAATGTGTTACAATTTGAAGCTATATGCTGATGAAGCACAAAGCAGCTTAAAATTTCAAAACATTCATCTAGAAAATGTTGCCGAACAAATGGCACACTTTGAGAGGACTATGGACAATCTTAAAGTTCAACAGCAATTAAATGGACGACACATAAACGAGAAAATACTTGATTTCCAACAGAATACCAGGATGGTTATTCTAGAATTATTATTTTTTTATTGGATATTGCTTTACGTCTCATATTTATGCAACTTGGCTAATCGAGATGAAGGAAGGGACGTAAGGGATGACGTGGGGGGACAAGGGGTGGACAGGCCTGTGCTGGTCAGAACCAGCCACAAGCGTATAGGGTGGGCAGGGGTTCCCCCACGTCGTGGTCGTCTCCGTCTGTGTCATCATCCATCCGTGTTGTCTTTGTCGTCGCCGTCGGGGAGGTAGTCAAAGGGAAGGGGTTTCCCGACGACGACCCAGAGCTCGCCATTAGTTTCAGGGAGTGAAACTCCCCTATTCACGGGCCAAACCGCGAGAAGGTGTCGAGTTGGAATTAGAAGAATTATGCAATCTTGATGCAGATAAAAACGCTGCGACAGATTTTGCACTGGCGGATGCACTAGCAATGGCGGAAGGATCGTTGCATTAGATACAAAGGAAGTGATTTACGACTACATCGACGTATGGTTTTTCAAATCTCCGTGGTCATCTGACAAACACTCTGCCAAGAATATGATACAGCCTGGGATAGTTATAGGACGGTGTTGGACATTTGTGGGCTCCATGAGAAAAGTCATTATGGAGTTAGCAACATTGATCAAATTCGAAAACAGTCAATGAAAGATAAGGTTGGTGGCAGAATAACCGGTCGGTGACCAAAAGGTCTTTGATGGCCCACTGCCTACCAGCAAACACAACTCATCTACTGCAGCCTGCCTATGTAGGCATATTTGGCGCTGTGAAGGCAAGATGGCCTTAAACATTGCAGAAACATAAACTTGATAACCATGGTGAGGCAGTGACCAAGTGCTCCTTTGCCAAGATTCTGAAACCTGTTTGTGACGACGATTTTATCCGGCCTGAAACCGTCAAAAATGCATTTCGAAGGTCCGGAATATATCCGTACGATGTAAACGCTGTAAACTACAACACATGCATTGCAGATAGGCTGAAGGCAGATAGGCTGTGTGAAACACGTGGATTCGATACAAACAAGGACCGCAGGGATCACCTCGAAGCTTGGATGTCGCCCGTTACCCTCGTAAGGTTCAGGGAAAATCAACCCACTGGCAAGCTGATGTTTGATGGTGAAGAGTCTGGCATAAAACTGTATTGCAATTGGCTTTCGCCACAGAAACCTATATCGCGTCCAACAGAAGGACCTATGGCAGATGTTGTTGAAGTTGTTGAAGCCGATAAAGATGAAGTTTGGCTTGAACGGCATACGGCAAACGACATGTACATAGAGGATTTTGATTGGATATTGCTTTACGTCTCATATTTATGCAACTTGGCTAATCAAGACGAAGGGAGGGACGTAAGGGATGACGCGGGGGGACAAGGGGTAGACAGGCCTGTGCTGGTCAGAACCAGCAAAAAGCATATGGGGAGGGCAGGGGTTCCCCCACGTCGTGGTCGTCTCCGTCTGTTGTTTGATTGGATTGGATATTGCTTTACGTCTCATATTTATGCAACTTGGCTAATCGAGACGAAGGGAGGGACGTAAGGGATGACGCGGGGGGACAAGGGGTGGACAGGCCTGTGCTGGTCAGAACCAGCAAAAAGCATATGGGGAGGGCAGGGGTTCCCCACGTCGTGGTCGTCTCCGTCTGTGTCATCATCCGTGTCATCATCCGTCCGTGTTGTCTTTGTCGTCGCCGTCGGGGAGGTAGTCAAAGGTAAGGGGTTCCCCGACGACGACCCAGAGCTCGCCATTAGTTTCAGGGAGTAAACTCCCCTTTTCACGGGCCAAACCGCGAGAAGGTGTCGAGTTGGAATTTGAAGGCCCTGGTTGTTTGAAAAGATAAGCAGAAGCAATTGACCTTTTTTGCTTTATACAAATGCCAAAAGCCATGGCGACTTAAATTGGATTTTACATAACGTCCTTTATTTATGCAACTTGGCTAATCGAGACGAAGGGAGGGACGTAAGGGATGACGCAGGGGGACAAGGGGTGGACAGGCCTGTGCTGGTCAGAACCAGCCACAAGCGTATGGGGAGGGCAGGGGTTCCCCACGTCGTGGTCGTCTCCGTCTGTGTCATCATCCGGCCGTGTTGTCTTTGTCGTCACCGTCGGGGAGGTAGTCAAAGGGAAGGGGTTTCCCGACGACGACCCAGAGCTCGCCACATGGAGACTGATTCGGCAGAACTTAATCGGCAGAACATCAAGTATTGATTTCGAAGAGATCTTGAGAACTAAAGGCATTGCCAAAATCAACAACTATGAACTAGGTACAGAAAATGGCAGCAGTCTCTGTGGCCATTGCCACACTAAAGATGACACCGACAGAAAAATCAAAGTTCAATCAGGGAGATATAGATATCGTCCACCACTTTGATCTGTAATCAAGCGAGTGTCACTGAGTTGGAGGAAATCCTTAATGAAAAATGGCAGAAGCTTTGATTATTGATCAACTGAATGCATAAGAAGTATATAAATGTAACATATACGATGTAAGGGCGTCGTGGGGTAAGTGTAATGAAAACGGCCCAAGCACTCTTACAAAAAGTAGCAATATACTTGGATAAGGCCTTTGTCTATGTGTTAAATTATTTTTCGTCTATCGATTGCACCGTAGGCTGCTTGTGCAGAATGGGTTTGCACAATCAGAAACAATAAGTAGTTATTGCATAAGGGAATTTAGTAATCATTTGATGTTAATGGCTAATATGATTGATTGATTGATTATATTATAATCGTCTATATTTGGCGGGATTAAGGGGAGCAGGAAGGGCCTATGTTCCCTATGTTAAATTTGCAGATTTCTGGTACCATATTATCAAACACCATTTAACTAAGGGACAAAAAAATTTTATTTTTTGGGTAGCTTAAGCCAATAGTAAGAAACAGAAGGAAGGATTTTTGTTTGTTTTTAAATATGTATTGTACTGATCAAAGGTCTCTACCAAGCCGAGGACAATACTAAATATAGTTTCAACAGCTCGCTACTGCGACTGGACAACAAAAAATACTTTAAATCTAAAAAGAATACAAAAACCCTTCCGACTTCAAGATTTGTTTATTTCCAACTCACTTTCTTTTCTTTTAACAATCCCTTCTTTTCTTATCTTACTGCCAACTCAAAACAATACATTATTACACAGCCAGTTGGTTCATTTTTTATTGATTGGATATTGCTTTACGTCTCATATTTATGCAACTTGGCTAATCGAGACGAAGGGAGGGACGTAAGGGATGACGCGGGGGGACAAGGGGTGGACAGGCCTGTGCTGGTCAGAACCAGCCACAAGCATATGGGGAGGGCAGGGGTTCCCCCACGTCGTGGTCGTCTCCGTCTGTGTCATCATCCGTCCGTGTTGTCTTTGTCGTCGCCGTCGGGGAGGTAGTCAAAGGGAAGGGGTTCCCCGACGACGAACCAGATTGGATTGATTGGATATTGCTTTACGTCTCATATTTATGCAACTTGGCTAATCGAGACGAAGGGAGGGACGTAAGGGATGACGCGGGGGGACAAGGGGTGGACAGGCCTGTGCTGTTCAGAACCAGCCACAAGCGTATGGGGAGGGCAGGGGTTCCCCCACGTCGTGGTCGTCTCCGTCTGTGTCATCATCCGTCCGTGTTGTTATTGTCGTCGCCGTCGGGGAGGTAGTCGAAGGGAAGGGGAAAGTTCCCCGACAACGACCTAAAGCTCGCCATCGGTTTCAGGGAGAAAAACACCCCATATCACGGGCCAAACCACGAGAAGGTTGCGAGTTGGAATTTGATGGCCCAAGGCCTCCGGGCCCAAAACCAGTATGTAATTCGACGGAAGAGACACGCCTGGTAACCTAGCGGACGGTATGGCCCGTAGCGGCTTTCCTATGAAGCGCCATGATTTGTTTAACAGTTGTCGACGTTGTTTGGAGTGAGGGGAGGGAGACTCCTATAAAATGCTTCACCCTACCGTGAGGGAAAAATAGATCATTAGCTAAGGCCGAGATGCAGTGTAAGAATAACGTCTGAGCTGGTGGTTCAAACGTTCAGAGAACCTCATGATTGAAGTCGGGCACCGGGACATTATTGATGATCCCAGCCGCATTTACAATGCGGATGAGTCGGGATTGCATTTCTTTGTTTATAGTGGTTATTACATTTGTGTTGCAAAATTGATTGGATATTGCTTAACTTAAAAGGGCACCTGTTCAAGATAGCCCTTTCAAAAAAGAAGGAAGCCCGGGGGTAATTGCACTCACCATCATTGTATTTAAATACAAGAGAATGCCATATGTGTCCGGCCACAATGCCTGAAGGATTCATTGCGGAGAAAACAGACAGTGGCTGGATGCAGGGAGAGGTTTACCAATCTTATTGCAAGCACTTTCACGCTTGGTAAGTGAAAGAGTTGATCCAGCTGCCAGTCTTGTTGATCCTCGATGGTCACCGTTCTCACATGAACCTCAAGTTCAGTGAGCTCTGTGACTCGCACGGCATCATTTTGTTGCTATTGTACCCAATGTCACCCACATCATTCAGCCATGTGATGTGGGGATTTTTGGTCACTTGAAAGCGGCATGGGGTGCAATGGTAGATGAAACAAGTACGTCGAAATTTGAGGGTGTTACTAAGGCCAATTTTGCTCACAAATTCAAAAAGGTCTTGGTGGATACCGTTAACCCCATAATGGCCCAGAATGCTTTCCGTACATGTGGAATAAATCCCTTCAACAGTGACGGTATCAACTTTAACAAGTGCGTTGTTGATATAATGAACAATGATGTAAACATCGCACCCTCTGGTGAAGAGATGCAACCACATGTCGAAGAGCTTTCTACCTAGCTTCGGGATGCGCTCTTCGCACTGACAAATCTTAAGATAACTAGGCCGCTTCGCGAACGCTTTTTCCAGTTGCGTTAATGGATGAGCTTTTTTTTGAATATTTCTGTCCAATGATTTTTTTATGTGGAATCTCCTAACTTTTTCTACAGTTACTTGATATTACTTGTTCATTTTACACCTGTAAAAGGCTTTTATTAAAACCTTTCTTTCTATGATTTTTGACCAACTTTTCAACTTTTTCTTTCAAGAGGCACTACATCACCAAAATTTTTATGTCAACGTAAAATATGAACGTTGAAGCCCCACTTGTTTGGTCAAAATCGGCCCAAATATCACGAAAATATCTTATTAAAAACCGGAGAAAAAATCGTAAAAATACGATTTCTATAAGATTTTTTTTTTAATGTCTCTTAAATCAAAACATATATGATTTTAGTGATTTAAAACGTTCCTACAAAGTTTCATCAATATCGGATAACGTTTGCCAAATATCACGAATATGTCGCAATAAAGATCGAAAAAAATCGTAAAAGTACGATATTTACGAGAAATATTTCTTCGATTGTACACAAAAACAATACAGCGGACACAAAAAAGAGAAGCCTGCCAAGAAGAAATATAATGACAGTATGTGGTTGTCGCGCTTGCTAGCTATTATCATCGTCATCAAAAGAATTGAAGATATTTTGTATTGAATTGATTGATTGGATATTGCTTAACGTCTCATATTTATGCAACTTGGCTAATCGAGACGAAGGGAGGGACGTCAGGGATGACGCGAGGGGACAAGGGGTGAACTGGCCTGTGCTGGTCAGAACCAGCCACAAGCATATGGAGAGGGCAGGGGTTCCCCACGTCGTGGTCGTCTCCGTCTGTGTCATCATCCGTCCGTGTTGTCATTGTCGTCGCGTCGGGGAGGTAGTCAAAGGGAAGGGGTTCCCCGACGACGACCCAGAGCTCGCACATTAGTTTCAGGAGTAAAACTCCCTAATCACGGGCCTAACCACGAGAAGGTTGCGAGTTGGAATTTAATCACCGTCAACGAGTGACAATAAATAGCATGACTCGAAGAACAACCTTTGGTCTTCCTCCAAGACCTGATTCTAATGCTAAAGTGGTGCTTTTTGAGAAACACATGTGTGATAATTTGAATTGAAAGACATGTATCAATTGTAACAAGAAATTAACCGGTCTTATATTATCTCCTACAAATATGTGTACTTCCTTCACAAGGTCTACAGTTATGTTCACTGCATTGAACAAAATGAATCCTGGAGTTGTGCCAGAGGAATTATCTTGCCTGTCGATGATAGAGAGTCATCTTATAGCTCAAATTCACCCGGTTGTGTCAGTGTACAGGGTCAAAGGACAACAATATGCCTACAGCGGTTATGTCATCAATTTTTCACAAAACGTTTCTGAATTTGCGCAAAATCTTCCAAACTCATTGAGTACTCTTACATCTATTGTTGTTGATCGGCGCACATCTGCGCATTCTGACAAGATTGCAGACTTTAACGTCTATCCATTCGTCTCCGCCGTGCTCTAATATGGCTTAAAACCAATAACCGTTTTTATGGAGACATTGTAATTAACGAACAAGCCCTCTCCGCCTTGCCAGAAAATATAAATGTCTATAGTGAATTACAATATATGGAAATTCAAGGTGTTGATGACAAAGACGATGGAGTACTTGAACACACACTAGTTAGTTCCAATTAACCAACAAGAACGAATTGCCAGCGCCCTTCAACCCGGCACAGTCGTATGGCCCACAGTATCCAATGTGCCCCTTAACGAGTTCACCACCGAAAGTTATATTGTAAAAGCCTTCCCCACTCTGTTCCCAACGGGAGACGGTGATCTGAGGGACACATCTCGTCAAACACAACTTAAACCTACACAATATTTTCAATATCTCAGGCAGTATTATGATGGTAGATTTGCTTGCGACAGCCGCTTTCGGTTTTTTGATCTAAACTCTGTGTTGAGATGGAACGCAATAAGCCAGGGAAACATTTTGGTGAAAAAAGTAGACCTTAATGGAAAAACAGCTAGTAAACTAAAAGATATACTACAAACTGACCCAAAATTAGCCAATAAAGTTATGTTCTTTGCTTCATCTCTCAGAATAACTAAGTCTTATTTGTTTAAACGTTGTGGTGAGTTGAAAGACATGGTAGAATGTATTGGTGTGCCTATGTTTTTTTTACTTTGAGTGCAGCAGATTTACAATGGCCTGAGATTGGATTGGACTGGATATTACTTAACGTCTCATATTTATGCAACTTGGGTAATCGAGACGAAGGGAGGGACGTAAGGGATGACGCGGGGGGACAAGGGGTGGACAGGCCTGTGCTGGTCAGAACCAGCCACAAGCGTATGGGGAGGGCAGGGGTTCTTCCACGTCGTGGTCGTCTCGGTCTGTGTCATCATCCGTCCGTGTTGTCATTGTCGTCGCCGTCGGGGAGGTAGTCAAAGGGAAAGGGAAAGTTCCCCGACGACGACCCAGAGCTCGCCATTAGTTACAGGGATACATTAGCTTTACAACATTCTCGCTCCTGGCGAACACTTGGAAGATATGCCATAGCAGCTTGCGTCTAATCGCCGTCGTCAATTGCTCTGTGAAAATCCTTTAATTGTGTCATGGTTTTTCCAAGAGAGAGCATCCTTTTACATTAAGAAAGATCTTGATTGATTGATTGGATATTGCTTAACGTCTCATATTTATGCAACTAGGCTTCTTGGACCCGTTTTTAATGTAAAAGACTCTTGGTTTCGTTATGAATGGCAACATCGTGGAAGCAGCCATGTTCACGGCTTGCTATGGCTAGAAGGTGCACCAGATGTAGAGACCATAGATCTCACAAACCTAGATCAAGTGACTGCTGTAACCGCTACTTTCACAATCTTGTTTCCACGGTAAATTAAGGAATAAACGATCCACCTTCCATTCTTCATCCGTGTCAAGTTCGACCAAGTGAGGTACAAGACTCTTATAAAAATTTAACTGAACTGCTCAACAAAGTACAACGTCACACCCGATGCAACGAGGGCTATTGCCTTCGACGGAAAAAGAACTCTAATATACTTCATTGTCGTTTCAAGTTTACATTTGTTATTTGTGAAGAAACGAACCATACAAAGGATGTTAAAGGTGAACTTGTACTGCAAACTGAACGTAACGACCCACTGTTAAATCGCTTCAACAAGTTCATATTTCAATTTTGGCGAGCAAATATTGATATACAGCCAGTAATGTCTAAACATGCAGTGCTCAATTACATTGCTTAGTTTGCCGCAAAGAGCGAGCCACAGTCTAAATCTTTCAATGACTTGCTGAAAAACATCCTAACAACTACAGTTAAGACACATGACCCTGCAAAACTTGCTATACAAAAGTTAATAATCCAATCCCTAGCCGAGCGTGATATTTCTGCCCAAGAGTGCTGCTGCCATCTTCTGATGGGATATCCATTGTATCAGTCAAGCCGCTCTTTCGTTTTTCTCAGCGTTGGTGGGGATCAATGATCGCCGCTCGCTGTCGAGTGAGCCTCAAGACAACACCAACAAGATGCTGACCGACATGTATCCCACTCGTCCCGATGCAATGAATATCCTCTGTCTTCTTGATTTGGCATCAAAACATTACTGGAAGGGTCGCTGGGTGTATCGGAAAACTCCAACTGTGGTTAGGGTATTTCAAAAACTTTTTCTTGGACCAGACGAAGATAAAAATGACGCGTTCTATCACCAACAAGTCTTATTAAAAGAACCATGGACATGTGAGGATGCACTCAATCGAACTAACCAGTCATGGAAGATAGTTTTTCACAATGCAGGACTCGTCGCGTAAGGCGAAGTGGACAATGAGATGAGTCCCATGGTGAGGAAGAATTGAATGAGGAAGAACCTGTTACAGAACAGGAAGAATGGATGGTCATTGCCGGAAGTGGGCCCAATGATCAGGCAGTGCAGAGCGAGATCGGCTTAAGAGAATTTGATACCTCATTTCCTTGGACCGAATCGTTTGCCAATTATCCAAGTATTGAAACCGTTTCCAACTTCTTACCAGAGATAAAACGTATTGCCATGATAGTTGATAATGATATCCCTACATTCGTAAATTACAGCTCTGAACAACAACAAGTTCTCGACATGTTATCAGATCAAATAACTTCCGTTTAATGTAAAACAGTGCACAACTCTGTGCATCGCCTAATTGTACAAGGCACAGCCGGAACAGGAAAGAGCACCGTCATTAAGGCCATGACAACGATATTGCGTGAAGAGTTGGGAGGATGACAGCTTCCTATTGCTGGCACCGACTGGCGTAGCTGCATTCAACATCAATGCTTTTACAATTCATTCAGCTCTTCACATTGGAACAGACTCTTCTAAATTCACTGAACTTGCCGGGAAAACCGAACGAGAGTACCAGGTTAAAATGAATTCGGTTGAATTTTTAGCTAGTTAATGTTGTTTTAGGGCACCCAATTCATCGACGAATACTCTATGATTGGTTGCTCTCTCCTAGCTATGATTGATAAGCGTACACGTCAAGATAAACCAGATGAAGCTATTTTTCCATTTGGTAACATGTTTGTTTATCTCTTTGGTGACATTCGTCAGCTTCCTCCGGTGTGCGATCGGCCACTGTATACTGACAAGCCCTGTAATTACAGATTGACAAATGACGGACTACTGGCATACCGTTCATTTAGTCACAGCCACACTGTCCGTGGTTCAGCGACAAGCCGGGGACAGTCCAGCCCAGGTGCGCTTCAGAGAACTGCTAAGCAGACTGAGCAGAGGTTGCCCTACTCAAGATGACTGGATTTTGCTAACACGATTCCAAACCTCACTCAGCGTTGAAGAGCAGCAAAAATTTTCTCATTCCCTTTATTTGGCTCCAACTTAACAAATCGTCATTGGTCACAACATTCAGCATCTAACTGATCTAGCACTTCCTGTGGCAAAGATTTCTGCTTTGCACAACTGTACAAAAGCCTCTCGAGGTACCGATGATGTGGCTCAAGGCCTTCAGTCAACCATTTACCTTTCTCGTGGAAGTCGTGTCATGTTGCGGTCCAACCCATGGACATCGCACGGCCTTGTTAATGGAGCCACTGGAATTGTGGAAGACATTATATATGCACCACATACCAAGCCTCCAAACGACCAACCCTTGTGTGTCTTGGTTACATTTGATAACTACAACGGTCCATCATTTCACAAGCCCAAGATGATACCAATATGTCCTGTTGCAAGGGCATGGACAGAAAGTGGCACCAATTGTACTCGCACTCAAGTCCCTTTTCAACTTGCATGGGCCGTCACTAATTACAATTGCCAGGGCATGACCCTTGACTCGGCTGTGATAAGTCTAGGATCTAAAGAGTTTGCAATTGGAATGAGCTTTGTTGGTATCTCTCGCGTTAGAACTTTAAATGACTTAATGATAAACCCAACATTTCCATTTGATCGGATTGGTAAGCTTCATATGATGAAGAATTTACAGCTACGGTCGCTGGAACAGGCAAGACATTCTTCTATGTTGCTTCCCGTTCAATCTGCTTTGTTATAGTCAGAAACTATAACAAAATGATGTCTCGTGGTAAAGTGTAGTGCCTTATGGGGATACATCCACGTAAAAATGGCAATAACGCGTCAAACCGAAACCTCCATTGAAGACAAAATTTTAATGAGGTGATGTGGAATTTCGGTACTTTTTCAATTCAATGACAGTCGCTAACTACTTGTTACAATACCGTTATAAGAATAATATAAAAACCATGTAAATATCGAAAAAAACAATAACAAAAACATTAGAGAAAATTCAAATAAATTTGAAAAGCTCATTTATCAATGCGACTGGAAAAAGCGTTTGCGAAGCTTCCTAGTATTATTAATTAAGAGGGCACTCTTCGGCTGAATTTGCAGGTGTTTGCTATGATTAGTATGATTTGAAAAACTATTCAACATTTTAAGACGAAATTTTCAGCAAAAAAATGGAAATTGATGTACAATTACAAAAGTGATATTGGACAAAGTGTCGTCTTTCTCACTTTTTGCTTAAACGGCTCTAACTTTGTTGTCGTTTACAAGGAATAATAGCATTTAAAATTCAAATCGAATTCCACTTTTGCTTAGATATATCAAATATCTACTTGCTGTCAAAATTTGGTATCATTCCATACAAAACTATGTCTTCAAGACCGTGTAACCTTGGGCCGTGCGCACCCAATTTCGCTATATTTTCGACATATTTCTGAAACTCTTTGGCCGCCTACTGTCGTGATCTAGCGGTGTCTTATCTCGTCGCTGCGGCGAACTGCTCGAGCTGGGTGGAAGGGGGAGAAGAGGGGAGAGACGAGACCGCGCGAACACTATCTGCGACCTTGCTCTGTGCAGTAATGTACGGTGTCACATGACAAGACTGCTGCGTGTTATTCATATTGGCTGTAATGAGCAATACTAGCTACCTAAGAACTAATTTACACTGTTTCTACTGAAGAAAGATTGAAAGAAAACAAACTTTCTCTCAGTATTGCGAGTGGCTGGTATCGAACCGACGGGCGACGACCTGCTGAATTAGGGTAGGCCCTATGGCATGGGATATCTCTGTCGATAGGACCTACTGATTCTGAATTACAAATCGGGTCAAGTAGATGGGTGAAGAATAATAGTAAGTGGGTGTCGTTTGATAATTCGTAAAATAATCGGAAATGGTTCCGGGTTCGGTTCCCAACGTCTCTTCAATATTTCATAAATAACAAATCTTTTCAGTTGTAATCGGCAATCGCATTCTTACAATGTTTGAACTTTAAATGACTGTAAACGGTAATGTTTGCATTGTTTGTTGGCAATTTTGGATTAGTGCTATTAGTGATATTAAATCGTTTTAATTTGATATTTAAGTTGACTGTGGTGTGTTTATTTTGCAAATATTATTGAGATTTTGTAATTATTGAATTAATTGGATGAGCGTAGCGAGCGAAGACTTCAATTTCACTGACCCCTCAAAAAATTTAGCTCCAATGTTTTTTTTTTTTTTTTTTGTATTTTTGTCTGTTTGTTCGCTCTCTACCGGGCAAACGGCATATGCGATCTTGATGAAAATTTGACAGGACCTTCGAAATCTCTGAACTTAAAGCTATATTGTTTTGGGTACAATCGAAGAAATATTTCTCATGAATATCGTACTTTTACGATTTTTTTTCGATTTTTTGTGCGATATTTTCGTGCCATTTGGGCCAATTCTGACCAAACGGGTGGGGCTACAACGTTCATATTATACATGGACATTAAGGTTATGGTGATGTTGTACATTTTGAAAGAAAAAGTTGAAAAAGTTAGCCAGAATCTATAGAAATAAAGCTTTTAATATAAGTTTTTTGATTTTTTGTGCGATATTTTCGTGCCATTTGGGTCAATTCTGACCAAACGGGTGGGGCTACAACGTTCATATTTCACACGGACATTAACGTTTTGGTGATGAAGTACCTTTTGAAAGAAAAAGTTAGCCAGAATCCATAGAAATAAAGCTTTTAATATAAGTTTTTACGGTAAATAATACCAATTGACAAGAAACAATAGAAACTTGACAACAATCACCTACAATGCGGAGGCAACAAAACAAAGCACTTGCAAAAGTAAAGATATTCCACGCAAACTAAAAACTTTAAAACGCTCATCCATCAACGCGGCGGGACTTTAGCGTTTTCCTAGTACAATTAATTGAAAAGTTACAGGAACACAGTTTTGGGGCCATCACTCTTTTGGTTCAATTGTGTAGTAACTCTTTTAATAAGATAATACAAATTATTGTTGACTATGGTACGTGATAGTTTATTTCACTAGTTTATTAAAGTCACATGAATTTCGTTTAGGCCATTGTGTTTTGGATTTATTGGTATCATTGGATGAGCGTGGCGAGCGAAGCGAAGACTTCAATTTCACTGACCCCTCACATTTAGCTCATTGTTTTTTTGTTTTTTTTCTTGTTTCTTTTTCGTTTCTTTTTCTGTCTGTTCGCACAATTCCGGGCAAACGGCATGTGCGAACTAGATGAAAATTGGAGGCTACCTTCGAAATCTCTGAACTTAGACTTGGTTCGTTTTTGGGTACAATCAAAGAAATATTTCTCATGAATATCGTACTTTTACGATTTTTTCCGATTTTTTGTGCGATATTTTCGTGACATTTGGGCCGATTCTGACCAAACGGGTGGGGCTAGAACGTTCATATTTCACATGGACATTAAGGTAATGGTGTTGTATTTCTTTTTGAAAGAAAAAGTTGAAAATATTATCCAGAAACCATATAAATAAAGGTTTTTAATTAAGTTTTTTGAGATATTTTATAATAATTCACAAGTACCAATAGAAACTTGACAACAAATCACCTACAATGCGTTCAAAAAGCACTTGATTTAAGAGATCCCACGTAAAACTAAAAACTTACAAAAAAGCTCATCCATCAACGCGACGGGACTTAAGCGTTTTCCTAGTGTTAGTGAAGTTTGAAAATATTATAACAATCCATTGAGTTTTACTTGTGCACAAACACATTTTTCATAATATGTTGAAATTGATTGATTAGTTTTGTCTACAAGAAAAGGTATGATTTGAAATTTTCAGCACGTAATCAAATTTTAATTACGAACGGTGTAGGCTTATCTGCCACTGCCACTGGCACTGCCGCTACCATTGGGAAATTGGCTTATACTCCATTACAAACTTAGATTGTAAGACCATTTTCTACTCGGGTCGCGCGCATCCGATTCCGATTGCACCATTCCAATATCATATTTTCTGACATTCTTCTGAAGCTTATCGCTGGAAATTATCGTAATCGGTTTCTTGTTTCGTCACTATGGCGTAGTTCTTGGTCTGTGAAGGAGGGGAACTGAGATCGGCTAAGAGGCCCACAATATTCCAAACGATTAGTACGTGGGGACATTCGGGATTCAACTAGAATCTTGGAAGCAATGCGTAAATCTGAGACTGAAAAGTTTGAGAATGAGAAGCGGAAGAAAGAAAAGAAGAAGTAGGACAAGGTGTGCGTGTTGTCTCCATAAAAATAATTGTTTGCAATTAATATTTTACATCACGTTATCGGACTTCGACAACATTGAGGTCACAGCAACATAATATTGAATGGACAAAGCCCTCCCATTTGGCAAAACATAAATATAAATTGCATTCACACTTATTTATGTATCTATGTATGTATCTGTGTATTTATGTATTGAGTAGGCCTACCTATGTGAATTGAGTATGCGAGTCCAAATGCAATTTAAAGTTGTCTTAGTGCAATAGAAAGATATCATCCCCCATACCTACATTACTAAAAAGGTATGAAAAAAACATTTTGAGCTTCCTCTTTATAAATCTTTATTTGAGTAATATTACTTGGTCAGTGCGACAATCAAGTTATTTTTCAGTGTTAAGACGATGTGAATTGATTCATAGGCCTATTATTTTTGTATTCGTAAACCTTTACACCATGCACCATAACCATATCACAGATGGGAGCTCTAATTGAAAGAGTGTAGAACAGAAAACCTTTTGTTTAGAAAGAGATGTTCAAAAAGACGATGTTTTAGTTAAAATATTATAATTCATTGATTTCATTGCACTGTGTGTTCTACAAAAAAAATGAAAGATTTTCCACAATACACAAATTTTTGGATGCGTTATACTGCAGGCCAAAATTATATAATATTATCCCAATAATAACTAAGAATGTTATGCATTGTATATTTGATTTATTTCGCTACAGTGTTGATTGCATATCGTACGTCGTACAGTGTGTATTTTTTATTTATATATTCATTATTTTTCATTAGTCTATCAAAGTGATTGATAAAATTTAAATGCATTCTTTGCAACAATGATTTGGTTTAAACTTATTTGTGATATACCATTTAGGGGGCTTCGATTCCCTATGCTGCTCCGAGTCCTTGTCGGGCATCTAGCAGTTTCTTATCTCCAACGTATTAGCTGTAGCGATAGTGTTTTGTTTATGTTGTGTAGAACCCAGGCAGGGACTGAGTCATTCATGTATTGCAAGGCGTGCGTTCGGTATCAGCGGCTCCAGCAATACTTCCCCTCGCTCGCGAAGGACGCACACGCGCAAGAAACCCGACTAGTCCCCGCCTCCTGCTACTTACAGCAGCCGGTAATTTTAACTCCTTCGCTCGACATTTGACTTGGGCCAACCTTGAACAGCCCTCTTAATGCTTTTTTGTTTCCAATTCTAGCAAAGGACAAGTAAAATAATATGATAACATTGCAATACTCATTCGTCTTAGGATCCAACGTAAAGTGTGCCCATCCTTATGAAGACATATTTCTTACCTACAAACAAAAGAATATTTATCAGTGGATGAATGTAGTCGGTCAAGTGAAATATTAAGTACAATTCTTTAAACTGGGAAGCCACACCGAGACGACAAATTCAATGTCTTCCGCTCCAACGAGTTAGCAATAGAAAAATAGACTAAACTGCAGAAGATTTTTGAAATCTGCAACAAGGAAGGACCTTGTGAAAAAATAACTTCGGATATTTTTACCAATACATTGCAGATCACCGCAGAGAGACCCGAAATATACCTTACAAATAACGTCAAATTGGATCACCTGTTTGCTACCCCTTAGAAAAGTTGCGTCAAGGACTCTGTTTAAAATCTGATGCAATCGAGCAAGCTTTACAAAAGTTTGTGAGAACACGGAGTGCCATCAAAACATGACGTTTACTGCAGTAAGATCAAGAACATTATAATCTTCTAAACCTGGCCGCCTTCAGGAGAAGGCACACCAGGTCAATGCTTGATGACTGACAACATACAAGGCTCTCGTAAACTGTTTCACCATCAACTTAAGCAACAAACATAAAGAAGAGAAGTCGTGAGTCACCACACAAGCCTTATAAGATCAGGGTTGTATAGACAGTTCGGCGACATTCGGACGTGAGTGATCAGCAAGATATCATAAGCACAATAAGGGGGTATTCGCGGTTTGCAGTTATCTTGCGAAGCGATTGTGAATTGGCAATCTGCATTTGTAGGTAAACCCGAAAAGGACGACGTACCCAATTGTGGTTTACATTGTAAAAAGATTCTTACAATTATCAAAGAAGATAGACTCAAATTCTATCAAATTGAAGATAATAGGCCTATGTCAGCTTCATGGGCACTTCTCGCACTCAGTGCATATGGTCGAAATTTACCAGAGTCAACACTTGATTGATTGGATATGCTTGACATCTCATATTTATGCAACTTGGCTAATCGAGACGAAGGGAGGGACGTAAGGAATGACGCGGGGTACAAGGGGTGGTTGATTTGATTTTTTATGGTCGTTGATGGTGGGTTCTTATCTTCTCCTTGACTGCGCTAGGCCTAGGCTATCGTCTCTCTATTTTTTCCTTGTTTTAATATAAAACAATAAGTTGCCGTGCTTTTAGGCCCACCTATTCTTGCCCTACCATAGCATGTACCTATTTTAGCCAGGGCTATTATTTCTTTCTAGCGTTAAACCCGCATCAGACAGTTGCGTGACATATATAACAAAGAAAAGCGCGAGAAACTTGCCACAAACGGTTTCTGCAAATATTCCAAAGCCTATATGGCCACTATACAAATTTTGCCAGTTCCTGGATAACCATATAAAACCCAGGAAAACCATAGAAAATTTTCTAAAACTTAACGAGCAGGAAACTTTTGAAAAGGAAGTGGAATCAAACTCCTCAACAAAGTGATTACAGTCATGCAAAGCAAGGTCATGTTTTTTTATTAGATATTGATTGATTGGATATTGCTGAACGTTTCATATGCAACTTGGCTAATCAAGACGAAGGGACGGACGTAAGGGATGATGCGGGGGGACAAGGGGTGGACAGGCCTGTGCTGGTCAGAACCAGGCACAAGCATATGGGGAGGGCAGGGGTTCCCCCACTTCGTGATCGTGATTGGATATTGCTTAACGTCTCATATTTATGCAACTTGGCTAATCGAGACGAAGGAAGGGACGTTAGGAATGACGCGGGGGGACAAGAGGTGGATAGGCCTGCGCTGGTCAGAACCAGCCACAAGCAGATGGGGAGGGCGGGGGTTCTCCCACGTCGTGGTCGTCTCCGTCTGTGTCATCATCCGTCCGTGTTGTCTTTGTCGTCGCCGTCGGGGAGGTAGTCAAAGGGAAGGGGAAAGTTCCCCGACAGACGACTTTGAGCTCGCCATTAGTTTCAGGGAGAAAAACTCCCCTATCACGGGCAAAACCACGGGAAAGTTGGGGGTTGGAATTTGATGGCCCTCGAAGACAGAAAACATGCACAAAGGCACGCAGTTCTATTCTAAATATGTGGGATCAAGATAAAACATGATTTGTCACGTAAAAACAATACTATATATAAGCCTTGATTAAGGATTCTCGTAACGAATAGATGATTGAAATCTAAATCCAGTTCTCTTAAGTCTCGCCTACGAGATTCCTTTGTCATCTGTAGACTTGAAAAATGATATGTTACATAGCAGCGCGACTGATTGCAGCCCAACTTCGATGTGGAAAGATAGCTCCAAGAGGCCGACGCTGGACGTTAGGGCCAAAATCTTTGCCTTGTCTTTTTATACTAGGAAAACGCTTAAGTCCCGCCGCGTTGTTGGATGAGCGTAATTGGTGCATTGAGCTGCCATGTGTTATGCGAATTTTCTGTTGTTCTGTGAGAAATCATTATTAAATTGAAATTTTTTAAATAAAAAAAAAAATAAATAAAGAATTAACTTTATTTTTCTTTTTTTTTTTTTAATAAATCGTAATTGTTAAAAAAATATTTAAATTGAATTTTTATAAGAAATAATTTCTCGATTGCGCTCAAATTTAACAATAATATATTAATTCATAAATTAAGGTTCTGCGAAAAATCATTTCAATCGGATAAAGGCATGTAGGTGTTACAAGTCAAAGAATTGTTTAAAAAAAGAAAAAACCCGTAAACTTTCGATTTTTATTATAAATTTTTTTCAATTGCGCTCAAATTTCACAAGAATATCTTAATTCATAAAATAAATATTCTGTGCAAAATCATTAAAATCGGATAAAGCATGTAGGTGTTATAAGTCGAAGAAATTTTTTAAAAATCGAAAAAATCTAAAATTGCGATTTCATGAGAAAAATTTTTTCGATTGCGCTCAAAAACGTGGCAGTTCTAAGTTCAGAGATTTTGAAGGCCTCTATAAAATTTCATCGTAATCGGAGTATCGGTTTAGCCGGAATCGTGTGGACAAACAGACAAAAATACAGAAAAAAAAACATTCCGGATTTTTTCTCCAGTGTAGTAGAATGGAATCTTCGCTTCGCTCGCTACGCTCGCTACGCTCATCCAAAAAGAAGTCCCAGAACATACACTTTTACAAAACATACATGCCCTTACCATCTCCTCGAACCCTAATCAAAGTTCAAACAAAATTACATTTTTGCCAAGCATAAACCCAGATATATTTTCACACCTGTCCGTGTTGTCATTGTTGTCGCCGGCGGGGAGGTAGTCAAAGTGAAGGGGAAAGTTCCCCGCCGACGACCCAGAGCTCGCTATTAGTTTCAGTGAAAAAAACTCCCCTAATTACTGGCCAAACCACGAGAAGGTTGCGAGTTTGAATAGCTGAGAAAATATACACAGACCCGTGAAAACAGAAACGGAGGTGCCAGTATTTACCTGGTGTAGGCGGAGGTCAGAAAGCCAAGGTAGATACTTGGAAGGCTTTAAGGCTATTCCACCGCGTTTTTCTATTTTCCGAAATATGCTACTAAGTCAAAATATAGTGAATGGCTTTGAAACATGGCTATTTTAGAAAATCAAAAATATTTTTTCCAAATTTTTCTGATCCGGTACACGGCCAATATAGCAACCTCAAAATAATTTCAAACTTCAATTCGCCAGGGCACACCATTCAACGTAGGGTGTTGTGCTTTTGGTACATTAATTTTCAACTGTTTTTCTTTGGACTGACTGAGAGAAAACAGATTTATTTTAACAATTGTCTTTCCTGCGAATTTTTTCGTTTGGCGGTACAAATCGGTAAAAAATACCGCCAAACGAAAGAATTCACTGGAAAGACAATTGTTAAAATACATCTGTTTTCTCTCATCAGTCCATAGAAAAACAGTTAAAAATTAATGTCACAAAAGCACAACACCGTACGTTGAATGGTGTGCCCTGGCGAATTGAAGTTTGAAATTTTTGAGGTGGCTATATTGGCCGTGTACCGGATCAGAAAAAATTTGGAAAAAATTTTTGATTTTCTAAAATAGCCATGTTTCAAAGCCATTCACTATATTTTAACTTAGTAGCATATTTTGGAAATAGAAAAACGCGGTGAATAGCCTTAAGGAACATAATGAATGAAAATCACCATTTAATAGAAATTTTAGTTATGTTAAGCTTATGCAAAATAAGTTAATTATTCCCAACATCACTAATTCTAGATTAGAAAAAAAGTTGCAATTGGCCTTTTCCACAAAGAATACATTGTTAGTTTGGTTACTAAAAGCTATGCGTTTCAAAATTCCAGAAATTACATTGTTATTATTCTTGTAGGGCGAGATCCAGAAACTCATTTAATTGAGCCTCTCATTCCACACATAACAGAACCTAACACTTTCTGAACATCGACCAGTCACTCAGGCTGTACGGACAAAACAGACTGAGCACAACACTGAGATGACGAGCGCTTCCCAGACAAACAGGCCAGAATAAAGAGAGAACTAAACCTCCCAGTCTGGACAGAACAGACAACCTCCTGAAGTGAACAAATATGAATCAGAACTATATGAGGACCAAACAGACAAGACTTGTTCAAACAACACATTCAGCAGTAAAAAGCTAATCAAACAAACTCCATGTACTGTGGAGCTATGTTGGAACAGAAGGACGAGCTAACACAAAACACATCCACCTCAAACAAGAACAACAGACTGACTGCAAGAGAAAGCAGGAGGCCGCCTCCTTCTCCTTCTGTCGCAGTCAGTTACCATGACCAATCACGGCAATGCACGAAAGAAGAAGCGTAGGCGGCAGCTTCTCCTTGCGTGCATGGCCGTGATTGGTCATTATAGGAGGTTGTGGGTTGCCCAAATGATGCGCGCGCCGATCCTTTGTTATCTGGGACTTTGAAAGACAGCATGTTTACGCTACTGGCCGTTTTAAAAACGTTGATAAAATTTTTTTTTAAAATAAACTTCAGCATTGATTGATTGAGTGATTGGAATTTGCTTAACGTCTCATATTTATGCAACTTGCCTAATCGAGACGAAGGGAGGGACGTCAGGAATGACGCGGGGGGACAAAGGGTGGACAGGTCTGTGCTGGTCAGAACCAGCCACAAGCATATGGGGAGGGCAGGAGTTCCCCCACGTCGTGGTCGTCTCCGTCTGTGTCATCATCCGTCCGTGTTGTCATTGTCGTCGCTGTTGGGGAGGTAGTCAAAGGGAAGGAGAAAGTTCCACGACGCCAACCCAGAGCTCGCCATTAGTTTCAGGGAAAAAACAACATTAATCTCGGGCCAAACCACGAGAAGGTTGCGAGTTGGAATTTGATGGCCCGCATGGTAATATAGTTTGGGAAAGAGTACAGTAACAAAGATCATTCGAGAGACCTGCAATACAATATGGATTGCACTATGTCCAGATTACCATCGCTGCCCCAACATGGAGCAATGGCAGCACATCAGCTATGATTTTTTTTTTATCGAGATGGAATATACAGAATAGCCTGGGAGCGCTGGATGGAAAACACATTCAATGCGATGCCCCAAACTAGGGGGTACTCCATTTTTCAACTATTCCTTGGATGGCAAGGCTTCCAAACACAGACCAACAACTTCCACACTTTATTCTGGCGGATGAAGGTTTCCACTCCGCACTAACATCATGAGGTTCCCTGGACGAATTCTTGACGATGCACTACGAATATTTAATCATAGATCGTCGCGAGGAAGAAGGGTCATAGAAAATGCGTTCAGGATCCTCAGTTCCCACTGGCGCATTTTCTTAAGGCCCATAATTGCGTCCGTTGATACTGTTGATTCAATTGTGAAGGCGGCCGTATGCCTGCACAATTTTATTAAGTCGGACGAACAGTCTTTGCAAGTCCAAGAGCAATTGTGTATTGTCCACCAAATTATGTTGATCGCGAGGATGGCGAAGGGAATATTTTTGAGGGAGCTTAGAGAGCTGATGCTGGATATCCAAGGGGTATTGGATATGTATTAAGGCCAGGTATTAATGTTGGATGTAATGAGGGCGAAATCATACGCAATGTTGGTTGTCGGGTTGTCAACTACCACACACAACTCCTGGATTTGCGTCTATCTAGGGCAACCAAAGTAATAAGAACCAATGTAATGTTATTGTCCTGATCATGTTTTAAGAAGTATATTTTAAATAATAATTAAAGAACAGACTTGTATCGCTACTACTCGTTCCTCTGGACCTTCTTCCTCAGTCTCCGAAGATGATGAGGGTGTGATACACAGAGACGTAAAGCCTAGCAATACGATGTCAAGAGGATCTAGGGCGCGACAACATGTTAGGTTACAGCGCACCGCCTGTGACATAAGTATGTCAGTATTTCGGTGAATTGTTAATTTGTTTTTTTATTCATTTAATTTTCAAATTTTCTTAATATTGAATTCGGAATCGATTAATTACAAGAGACAAAAATAAGTAAGTGGAAAATTTTAATTTCTGATTAATGGAATGTTTGTATGAGTATTCTATTAATTGCATTCGATTTGAGAGGATCTATGTTTCAACACGTTTATATTGTAGGCTTACTTTGGCTCGGCCCAACAACACCCTTGCCGAGGCCTTAGCTATAACACATGTAAACTTATCAGATGCATGACACCACATTGCTGGAAAGAACCAGTCGCGGGCAAGAGGGACAGGGGTCAGTTTCTACGACGCCGGCCAGAGCTCGCCTCTAGTTCCCGGGAGTATAACAGCCCTAGAAACCAGCTGATGATTGCGAGATAGACTTTAAGTCTCTCCTCTTGTCCTTAATGATCAGCAGAGCCATGTGTAGCTATAATATATTTTAAATGTAGGCCTACTTAGTCTCGGTATATGGCTATATTGTTTAGGCCTGTGACTATAAAATATAAATTGTCACAGCCCACTTTACATTAAAAAGCATTATCGTGATAGCAATGAGATTTGCAACGATAATGCCTTCCGAGGCTGTTACTTTGTTAAGGTAACACCTCACACATATCATTCGTTATTGTGAATGAAATACAAATTTCAATGCATTTTTGTTGATTTTCTGGTTGTTGCACTACAAAAACTTCAATATTTCGTTATTGCATTCAGTCCGGTAATATTTATCCAAAACGCTCAAAATGCACTATAATTGCCAACTTTATTTTACATTTCACAAAATGCGCTATAGTTGGAAGGCTCCGCACCCCCAACCCCCCGAGCTGTTTTCCCTGAAAGGATTTGTCCCCCCACCTTGAGTTAAAATTATGGCAACCCTAACCTTCGCCCTAACCGAATATTCGTTCATTTCACGTCGGTGTAAATACCATTATTTACTTCTGGAAGCACCGGCGCATGCGCATAACTTCGGTGAAAATAGCAAAAAACATTTTTAAAAGCACCTTCAGTTGTTGATTGATTGGATATTGCTTAACGTCTCATATTTATGCAACTTGGCTAATCAAGACGAAGGGAGGGACGTAAGGGGTGACGCGGGGGGACAAGGTTCATTTTACGTCGGTGCAAATAGAATATTAAACGTTGGTTACACCCGCGCATGCGCAGAACATGGGTGAAAATAGCATAAAACCTCCTCGGCGCACCTCAGTGGGTGCAAATAGACACTTTGCTACTAATAAGTATAGCCAAGCACTATTATAGAGTAGGGAGGCCCCCTCACTAACTTAGTTGTCCTGTCTTGTGTCTTCCCACCCTTCCCATCTCTAACCTATTGTCTTGTT
This sequence comes from Sweltsa coloradensis, assembly GCA_024449915.1. Taxonomy (NCBI): domain Eukaryota; kingdom Metazoa; phylum Arthropoda; class Insecta; order Plecoptera; family Chloroperlidae; genus Sweltsa; species Sweltsa coloradensis. Next base: position 18,246 of record JAMZAV010007179.1, on the reverse strand, counting down.
TTGTATGCCAAGGATCCCAAAAGACTGGATCATGGGAGTGGGTGAGATGTCCTCGCCTATGCTGCCTGTGTTAAATTTGACAAACGCAGGTACCTGTATCTCAGAAAGTATTCATGCGATCACCCTCAAATTTTATGCTCTGGTCCATATATCCATGGTACATATGCACTGAAAAAATGGTTTCTCTTAATTAAATATTTTTTTCTCTTAGTAGATAAAGGCAGTTGCATATTTTTTTGTTGCAAATTTCTACATTTTCAGACATGAAAAAATTCTCAAAACTTTTGTTTACACAGATAAACAATTTTAACTCTCTACAGAAGTGTAACAATATGTTATTGATATGTGGTCCAAATTTCAGAGCTCTATCTATGATACTTCTTCAGAAACAGGTACTGAAGAATGTAAAATATAGTTACGGAAATAAACTAATTTTAAACTTTAGGTGCGTTTTTGTAATATTATTCTACCATGTGTACAATTTAAAACATAGTGAGTTGTAGGATCACAACCAAATTTTTTGTACATGAACAACATGGAGTAAGTGTTCTTAATCAACAGTTTTATTCAAGTTTCATTCACAAAACACTCTTTTATAGGATTTTTTTTTTAAATGAAGGTAATTATGCCGTATAGCGCCTCACGCGAAAATCACCATAATTTTCACCCAAAAACACAATTTTCACTGTGAATCATAAATCAATAATGAAATCACGATTTACAATAAACGAAATTTATTTTCAAAAGCATTTACAAAGTACTAACCTCTTAAAATATGACTATGCCTACGTAGTGACAGTAGCTGCACTGAGCAGCCATTTTAATGTAAACACACACAAGCCATGTACCAACTGTTGAAACATAAACTGAGAACACTTTAGACAATAAAACACGCGAAATTCTTTCCGTTACGGTACTTCTGTACCGAATAATTTATTATTTTCTTGTCTTTAATGGGGGGCTTTGCCCCCCAACCCCCACCGGGGCTTCGCCCCTGAACCCCAGCTAGTCTTACGTAAGTGGGCAACCACACCTACAACTTGATTGATTGATAGGAAGCGGGGTACCCTACGGTAGTTTTACCAAAATGACAGTTGGCAACCATGCTCCAACATGGCGTGATGATAACTGATGTATTATACAACAACACATAAACACAATTGAAATAACATAAAAATGGGAAGATATATTCACCTTTTACACCAAAAACAGTACCAAAAACAGTAATAAATGGATAAAGGTAACATAATAATGCTTTTCAATGTCTTTTTGGGTGAAAATTATGGTGATTTTCGCGTGAGGCGCTATACGGCATAATTACCAAAATGTAAATTTTCTGGTTTCAAAAAATGTTGTTTACTTAATAACTTTAGGTTTCCAAGCAATATGTGCTATTAGATGAAAATGAAGGTTATAAATTGTACTTGGAAGATACCATCAGACCTAGACTAACTGTGCAGAGAAAAAATTGCAGAAATAATTAATAAAACATTAGGCCTATAAATGTTTTAGACTTACGTAATCAGTAGAATTTTTTTACGCCGCATTGAATTCATTCCTCCCAGTTTATTTAGGCAATTCCTGGACCATAGTCTGGTTCATCTGGCAGCTGTGAGCCGTTCCTAGAACTTTATTTGTAGGCCCAAAACTTAGTTAGTGGAGTTGGTAGACCCATTAGAGTGCACAGCATTTTGGCTGGTTTCTGGCCTCGACCGATTGAACGCAATCCATAAACAAAACGAAGATTGACCTCTTCCCCCTGTTCAGTCACATGGGAGTTTTTAAATTTATGAATTACATCACAGTTTCTGCAGTTTAGGATAAGGTTTGTACACAGGCCCTTTCTACCTTGCATGTCATCAAAAAAAATAATACAATCTTGGCCGCCACACACTTTGCAACTACAAAATGAATTTATTGCATTATGCAATAAAGACACATCCATCAACTGGTAGCTTGAAAGAGGGTTATGGTCAGGCATATCATTAGGCCCATCTGATATAGAATTGTTGTAAAGTTGTGGAGAGGCCAGGCCCTCTGATTGTACAATCTTTTTTCTTCATGATGAACAAGGAGTACTGGATGTAGACGATTGATATTCCGGTGTAGGCCTAGGGCTAGTAGGTCTAGGGCTAGTTGAATCTTGCCCTTGGTCTAGGCCTATAAGCACTTCACATACCTGATTTAGGCCTACATCTTCACCGAGATGAATAGGAAGTGGGGTAGGGCCATGCTGCTTGACACTTTTAGTTCTTTTCTCGTATACTTTGGAAAATTGTGGCATTTTTACTGGTTTTTTTACTTCTTGACAGATGAAAACAATCTAGCAGAACAAGAATGACAACAAAACAGTGGCAGCCAGCGTAGCCAACATAACAAGACTTGAACTTACATGATAGGAAACCTTTGAAAAATATCCCTAGGCGAATACAAAATGCGGGAGATTCAACTGCATACAAACCAATACTTACAACAAAGACAAACTTGAAAAAAACAATTGACGCTCTGTTGTGCTTGATCTACAGTGAGTTATTTAAACACATATAAGATCAATTGTTACCAATATTGTTGTAAACTTTCATTCATTAACAGTTAGAAAGCACTTTCCATAAACAAATCTTGCAACCAAAATTTTTTTGCGACCATCTTACATGGCCTGGATACACAAATGTTAATAAGTTAGTTGGGGTTTTAGGAAAACAAAACAGTAGTGCCCATCAGATTTTCTGATTGCTAAATATATATGAATTTCAAATTGAATTTAAAAGGTTTACTTTACGTAAGAAATTAATAACATTATCGCTTGTCGTGGAGTTATCTGATAACATTTCTTTGAGGGAAGTTTTTAATTTAAAATCTTTTCTATCACTACTATATTTTGTACAGGTTTCTAAAAAGTGTTTAATAGTTAAAACTTCGCCACACTCATCACAAATGGAAGATCTTCACCTCTTAGAAGATATCCGTGAGTGAGGTATGTGCGCCCGATTCTTAAACGAGCCAGAACCACTTCTTCACGGCGAGAGGAGCGACGTGAAGAGATCCAGGCTGCCGTGCTATTCTTGATTTGGCGAAATTTATTGTTTTCTATATTGTTCCAGGAATATTGCTGCTATTGCTCTTTAAGCTTTTGTTTGCAAAATGCTTTTAAATCTGAAGGAATGTTTAGCTGACAGTCTATGCTGTCTTTTTCGCATGCTGATTTTGCACATTTGTCTGCTACTTCGTTACCTAAGACCCCGTAATGACCAGGGATTAGCCAAGTTGCATAAATATGAGACGTTAAGCAATATAAAATCAGGGACCCAACAAAATACTACATACTTGTTTATAGGAAAGATTTGTACGTATAATCTGAAACTTGTTAATTATGGGATGACTTGGATAAATTTCAGACATTGCTTCCAGGGAACTCAAAGAGTCTGTGCAGGGGGGTGAGACTCGACGCAAAATCCACGTGGTTTGGTTGATTTCCGTGCTGGATTCCGACAGTCAGTAGACTCAACGAATTTTTCGATTCCGTCTGCTATTTGGTTGACGGAAACACTTCCGACAGTCGTAAATTTGTAAACAACAAAATCCTCCATTTTTATTTCGATAACATAGCATTATATTTTGCTTAAATACCGGAATATTTCGTGATTTGTTGGTCCACAGTTCACTTGCTCCACTCTTTATTTATTTATTTATTTATTTATTTATTTATTTAACGTCTATCCTATTCAGTTACAAAAACTGATTTACAAAGGAGGACAACTAAATAAATCTAATTACATAGATGCAGACACAACAATGAACTACATTTAAGTAAATATTTGAAATAGTAATATTACAACAATGCATTAAATACTCAACAAATTTGATAACAAATAAAAAGGATATTATTATTGTTTATTGTTGCACAATACTTTGTTTCCATTATTGTTTACTATAAACATAGTTATTAACAAACATACCTTAAATTTGACGTTGTTTGCGTACACAAGATAAAAAAACAAACCACGGCAGCACAAAAACTCACTGCCTTATAAATATGCGGCTGGCTAGTTTCTTCTTACAAAATCATGGCGGTGGATTTTATAACGAAGTTTCCGATTGGCTAAACAATGGTTAAATCCTTGCCACAGACGCAAGTCACGGAATGATTCCGAAAATCGGAAACGAAACTCGAGTCTAGCAAATGTCGGAATTGTTTCTTTATGGACGGAATCAGATTATTCAAAACCACGTGGAAGTCGTGGCCAGTCGAGTCTCACCCCCCAGATTAGAAACTTTGATTCGTTACTCCTTTAGACATATAGTAGGCTTTAAAGTTATGCAAAAAGTTCAGCATTATACACACTGAACATTGGGTGGAGGCGGAAAGTGAAGTTACCTGCATCAGTATTATAAGCACAACCAACCGAATCATCCATTCTAGAGCCATCTGTAAAGATGCAGCTATAGTCATGAAAATGAGAAGGTATGGCGTAGGCCTTCCAAACACTCTTAGAGTTTGAAGATTTAAGGGCATCACCTGGATTCCCTGGCATCATGGCTTGTGTTGATGGGACACATATTGAAGTCCCGGGACCGAAAGGAGACAACAGCTTCTACAACCGAAAAAAGCACCACTCGGTAATTTTTCAAGGTATTTGTGACGCATCTGAAGCATTTATTGATGTATACTTTGGACGGCCAGGTTCCGTACATGACGCACGTGTATGGCAACACAGTCCGATTTACCAGAAATTGGAAAAGGTACCAAAATTCCTGCCTAAAAACGTTCACATTTTAGGCAATTCTGCCTACTCCCTTGCGACATATGATGACAGTATACAAGGACAATGGTTTTCTTACACCGACGCAACGTATGTTTAACCGTTTATTCAGCAGTAAACGAGAAGTAATTAAGAATGCATTTGGTCGTCTGAAACAACTCTTCAGGCGTCTGAAATACCTCGATATGCTTAGCTTTGACTTGTTAAAATACATTGTCTTGGCCGCGTGTGTGAGCCACAACATTGTAACCTGGCAAGGTGCGTCCGATGGAGGGGTAGAACATGACTTAGGATTGGGAGTTCCCCAGAATGAGAATATGGTAAATGATGGTAATCCTGTTGGTAATAATGCTGCGAAGAATAAGAGTAATGATATTGCAGATATGCTGTTTGATAATTATTAATTAATGTAAAAAGTAACTCGTTAATGTACTTCGATTGGATATTGTTAACATCTCATATTTATGCAACTTGGCTAATCGAGACGAAGGGAGGGACGTAAGGGATGACGCGGGGGGACTAGGGGTGGACAGGCCTGTGCTGGTCAGAACCAGCCACAAGCATATGGGGAGGGCAGGGGTTCCCCCACGTCGTGGTCGTTTCTGTCTGTGTCATCATTATTGTTAGTATTATGAAGTATGTAATTAGTTAAAGTTACAATTTGTTGTGATTGAGTCCATGGTTGACAAAACCGGGTATCCGTCCACGTTACCCGGGTAGAAACACGAAAAGATCGAGTGGTGTCTAATGATTGTAATTTGTGACCCTTGATCTCTCTATAAAACGGCAGCCAAGCTCTTCTTCAATAGTCTTCGGCTGTGAATGCTGAGAGATATAGAAGTTGAGCCAAGCTTTTCATTCTCACTAGTATGTAGTACTATACTTAGTTTGTCACTAGTTTCGCATTGAAAAGAAATAAGATCATATCATCATCATCATTTCATCATCATCAACCATTTTCGTGTTAAAAAAGTAAAAATTTTAAACTCAATATCATTTTAAAAAAATGCTTGGCCATTGAATTTGGTTCATTACGAGAACTCTAAAAAGTCATTGGCAAAGTTCATCATATTCTCTGATTTTAAATTCTTTTAAAAAATCAATCCGTGATTGGACTGCAGTTGAAGGTAATTAGCATTTTCCCCTCTATTCTTTTATAAGCACATTCCTGTTAATATTTTTAGATAAATATGTTTTGTTGCACTTATAATTTTGATATATTTGTTTATTGTTCATCACCATATAATTATTTTTTAATTTGTAGGTATGTCAAGTATGTATGTAAAGGAAAAGTTGAAAAAGTTAGCCAGAATCAATAGCAATTACTAAGGAAAACGCTTAAGTCCCGCCGCGTTGTTGGATGAGCGTAATTGGTGCATTGAGCTGCCATGTGTTATGCGGATTTTCTGTTGTTCCGTGGAAAAATCATTACTTTGTTGAATTTTTTTTAAATTAAATTAAATAAAATACAAAATAAACTTTAATTTTTTTTAATCAATTGTAATTTAAAAAAAAAGAAAAAAATCGTAAAATTGCGATTTTTATAAGAAATAATTTCTCGACTGCGCTCAAATTTAACACTTATCTATTTATTCATAAAATAAAGGTTCTGTAAAAAAATCATTACCATCGCATAAAGCATGTAGGTGTTATAAGTCAAAAAATTGTTTAAGAAAAGAAAAAAACATAAAATTTCGATTTTTATGATAAATATTTTTTCAATTGCGCTCAAATTTCACACGAATATCTTAATTCATAAAAATTAATAAAGGTTCTGAGCAAAAATCATTAAAATCGGATAAAGCATGTAGGTGTTATTAGTCGAAGAAATATCTTTTTAAAATCGAAAAAAATCGGAAAATTGCGATTTTCATGAGAAATATTTTTCCGATTGCGCTCAAAAACGTGGCAGTTCTAAGTTCAGAGATTTCAAAGGCCTCCAGAAAATTTCATCTCAATTGGAGTATCGGTTTAGCCGAAATCGTGTGGACAAACAGACAAAAATACAAAAAAAAAACATTCCGGATTTTTTTCTCCAGTGTAGTGAAATGGAATCTTCGCTTCGCTCGCTACGCTCATCCAAAAAAGAAACAATAGAAACTTGATAACAATCACACACAATGCGTTCAAAAAGCACACGCAAAAGTAAAGAGATCCCATGCAAACTAAAAACTTACAAAAAAGCTTTTCCTTCAACGTGATAAAAAAAGCGTTCGTGAAGCGGCGAGATGTCGAGATGTAGGTAATGCTTTCCTATGAATAATGACACGCTGTTGAAATGGTATTTTACCATCACGTCAACTTGGGAGGAAGACTGCTTAGGCCCAAAACTATGTCAAAATAGCCCATTATAGCCCTCGCTCATCCCTATATCCCCCCTGCAAAACTGGGCGTATTGTTTTAAACTTAACTAAATTAAACATCTGATTGCAGCACCACCACATGGAACACTACGCAGTTAAAGGTTACAGAGGCCGGTATATATGTGAGTGCCTTACATACTTAGCTGCGGAAGTGGTGAGAATATTATTTAATAATGATCTTAACTAAGTTATAAATTTAAAGCTACATATCGTCGGTGAAGTAACAATACCGCATAAGTGACTTTTTTTTTTTACCAAATCCACTTTATTGTTGTTTCGACATCGTGAATTCATTTGCCGCCGTTTAAATTCGTATTCGTTTGAAATGGACCAATAGTAAGGCTTAAAAGAGCTTATAATAAAACCGCGTATTGAGAAGGCTGTGGAAATACCGCGTATCTTCCATCCCAGCCATGCTATCCAGCCATGGCCCAGCTGTCAAAGTGCTGGGCTAGAGGCAACAACAAGCGATCTCAAATCTTGTACCAGTAGATCGTTAAACCAAATTACAGTTGGTGTTAACGGGCCAAACCGCGAGAAGGTGTCGAGTTGGAATTTGAAGGCCCACCAGCCACAAGGGTATGGGGAGGGCAGGGGATCCCCCACGTCATGGTCGTCTCCGTCTGTGTCATCATATGTCCGTGTTGTTATTGTCGTGTCCGTCGGGGAGGAAGTCAAAGGGAAAGGAAAAGTTCCCCGACGACGACCCAGAGCTCGCCATTAGTTTCAGGGAGAAAAACTCCCCTAATCACGGGACAAACCACGAGAAGGTTGCGAGTTGGAATTTGATGGCTTGGATATTGCTTAACGTCTCATATTTATGCAAATTGGCCAATCGAGACGAATGGAGGGACGTAAGAGATGACGCGGGGGACAAGGGGTAGATAGGCCTGTGCTGGTCAGAACCAGCTACAAGTGTATGGGGAGGGCAGGGGGTCTCCCACGTCGTGGTCGTCTCCGTCTATGTCATCATCCGTCCGTGTTGTCGCCGTTGGCTAGGTAGTCATAGGGTAGGGGAAAGTTCCCCGACGACGACCCAGAGCTCGCCATTAGTTTCAGGGAGTGAAACTCCCCTAATCACGGGCCAAACCACGAGAAGGTTGCGAGTTGGAATTTGATGGCCATGATGTGTTGTTAAAATATTAATTATCGATTCATGTATCTTCTGAAATGTTTTACATTAATAACATTTTAATTATCTTGGGTGCGCTTTATTTTTAACTGAAACAGTGTTGAATATTGTCACCAAGATTTTGCCAATCACTAAATGCTCATGCGTAGGGTCTAATATGAGTGTTCACCGAAGGCTTCCACATGATTGTTGTCCGTGTTTCGAATTTGTTGTGTGTTCTAGCACGAGCGTTTACGAAGATTCTTTGATCAGATGAACATTGGTGGCCCATGTGAGCCCCTTGATGGAAGTTCACGACTTCCTGTATTTTCATGATAATGTCCGCCCAAGAAATGTACGAAACTGGAGGCTGTAGCCACGTTCCACATTTTTCAAGATAAGTCTATGTATGCATTGCCCTGGAAATAAGCACTTTGTAAATTGTTTGTTTCTTCGGTTAACTTCAATGTTTTCAAATTTAGGACATACAATTTGTAAAAATATATTGAAACGGAATAGATCTAGTCGATTGTTAAACTCATGTTGATTATTTCTTACAATGTTCAGCATTCTTATCTTAAAAAATATAAAATATAAATGTCATACTTTTTTAGATATGAATGCTCCCTAATAATGATTTTACTTGGGATACATTGCGAAATTAGTGTCCTGGAATAGTCGATTATTACAATAAGTGCCTTGTTGATAGCTAAGATGCTAACCCTTTGAGCATTGAAAGTTTCTGGATCTTGTGGTTCCCTTGGGAGCTGAATGAAGTCAAGCTCCATCATCAACGACTCAAAAGTTTTTCCCGTCTAATTTTGTCTTGCATTCGTCCAACCATGGTACCAACATATTGAACCACAGCCCCAATGTGTCAAAATCTGTCTTCGGCTTTAAGTCGGTTTTCTTTTGTTCTGTTTGGATTTTGATTGGATATTGCCTTACGTCACATATTTATGCAACTTGGCTAATCGAGACGAAGGGATGACGCGGGGAGACAAGGGGTGGACAGGCCTGTGCTGGTCAGAACCAGCCACAAGCATATGGGGAGGGAAGGGGTTCCCCCACGTCGTGGTCGTCTTCGTCTGTGTCATCATCTGTCCGTGTTGTCATTGTCGTTGCCCTTCGGGGAGGAAGTCAAAGGGAAGGGGAAAGTTCCCCGACGACGACCCAGAGCTCGCCTTTATTTTCAGGGAGAAGAACTTCCTTAATCACGGGCCAAACCACGAGAAGGTTGCGAGTTGGAATTTGATGGCCAATCTTTGTTTCATAATATATTTCAAAGCTTCTGGTATGGCATGCAGTTCAGCAGTAAAGTTAGTTAGTTAATGTTGTTTTAGGGCACTCAACAGTAGTTAACACAACAAATGTCATAAAGTCTGAAACCAACAATACTGCCGCCACAATAGTAAGCGCAAACCACCTTCGAGCCAGTTTTAGATCCATCAGTAAAAATGAAATTAATGGTCCGGTTTTTGTGACAAATAGCTTGCAAACTTCTTTGGAAAATGACATCTGATGTGTTGGACTTAAATCGATATGGCCAACTTTGTTCTTGGGTTGGCCAAGTGCACAATACAGGCTACTAGTACTTCAAGGATGGCAGGGCGCCGGCTCCCTACGAAGTGCTCCTCAAAGCCCGTTTGAGTCCCGACTCCTCAAGGAGTATGCTTGGCACCTTGAGCGAGGGACGATAGACGGCTTTGAGGCAAAGTGGTTTCTTAAGTGACCAATAGGGTTTGTATACCCAAACCCGAATATTGGTAATTGAATTTTTCTTCTTAAAATCCAGTATCTAGATGGAAAGGAAAAAGACCATCAGGCTCTTCTCAGTTCATCATATTCTTTTGTCACTCATTATATCTTAACTTCATACATTTCCGTCACATTTATGTTCTTTTCGTTACACAGACAGACACACAAGACCTCCTTCGTTGCAAACCTTACATATGTTTCACACCTACGAAGACAACCTACCAGGCTGTTGTTCTTCTCAAGACTACTTATCTTAGGATAGCTAGTGTGAGTTGTCCTTTGGTTTCACTTTTTACTTTCTCTTGCTTTCCTTCCAAGTCATGGTTCAATAGACACACGACTACCCAGATTGAAATTGCTTCATCCGATTTGTATTTGTCATACTTAAACATTCCTCATTACAAAGGCCATACCTATGTGAATCCTGGGAATTGTCATTACCAGCTGGCCAATCCAGTGTTAGCAATATCACTTAGTTTTGATGTCAAAAGTAGATGATTTTTTCAATTTGTTGGAGCAAGAGCAAGATGTCAACACACTGATGTCATTAGGGGCATTAGTATATAAAGGAGTAGACCTAAACCGAAGATTAGAACAGGCATCCATCTTGGTAGAAGAAACTTTTGCTCAAGCTATAGACGTCACTTCACCAACTTTGGGGAGACAACGATATCTGGATTTAAGCAGCCAAATGGCTTCTTCCTCTCAACATACCAGACTAGGAACGTCCCAGACTTGTAAACAAACCCAGCAGGTCGCAGCGCTGCAACTGGAGCCGCTGCTTCTCATGTACCCATCAACCAAACACAGGGACTAGAAAGAGAGGCCAAGTAGGTCATAGCTCCTCCTCTAGAGTCGACAAAGTCCGAGCGCCCTGTCCCAAGTACAAACAGATTGGATATTGTACCAATTAGAGTGGTTTACTGACCTACATAACTACAATAAACCAGTTAGTGTTCCTGAGGAAAGATACAAGAGAGACCAAGATATAGATAACTTTACCACATGTATTAAATTGTTAAAGGGCCTTTACCTTGTTTTGAAAATGCAAGAAGACATCCTAGCCATGACTAATAGAATTGCCAGTTTAGAAGAAAGATTATAGGACGAGTGAGCGGAGCGAACGGAGTCCTCTATGGCAAGTTTTCGGCACTTCGTTGTGTTTATGTGTGTATGTATGTATGTATGTGTGTTCGATGCGCAGGGGCCAAACTACTCGTCCGATTTTGACCAAATTTCACACCAACGTCAAGGACCAATAGATAGTGTGCTGTTAACATGGACAGCAAAATTCACAGGAATCCAACCTACAAAAAATTAAAATTTGTAAAAATTACTTCTTTATTTTTTTAAACTTAAAGTTCGCTTTGGAAAAAAATACCCTTTCTCACCAATGTTACCACTATGAATGTTAACAACTGTGAAAAATTTCAGAATTATAGCTTGCCCTGCCAACTGACAAAAAATTAATTACTGACAAAAATCGTGTTTTGCAGAGCTTTACTAAATTGGATTTGATTTGAGGAGCATAAAAGATGGATGCAGAACATATCGAGTCGAACTCGAGTTCATGTATTGACCTTTCTAACACATATTTTGGAATATTTGTAGCTTCAATACTTTGGCGTTGGCGATGTGATATGTCTTCATTGTTTTGGTGTCGCCCGCGTCCAAGTGCATAGCGATCGATATAACGCATCAGTGGCAGACAAGTCCCGACTTGATGACTCATGCACATACAGAGCTGCGTGCATGCATGGCTATGTGCAGCTGCAAATGCAAAATAATGTGGTATTCGCTCACTCGTCCAACAACGACTTTGGCGTTTTCCTAGTCTTCTCATGGTATGAAACCTGCGAACGTTAGAGATGGAAGATGCTCTGCAGTGTTTTCTGGGTATTTTGCTCAAAGCTTATTAGTTAGATCTCAATCCTTATCTCAACGAGGGCGTCGATCCCGATCCACGCCTAGAAAATAATTGAGCATCGAAGTTGAAGGAGCACACGAGGAGAACTTTGTCCCAACTTACTTCTACAACTTTTATAACTAAATATTTTGTTCTTTGTAGAGCATTTTGAGATCTGACTGAAAGATATCTTTTCTTAAACAAGCTTTTCCTTTTATTTTATCATATTGTCCAGAAATATATATATCAGCAAGGATACTTGAAAGCCTAGCTATTGGGATCGATCCTCCTTAAAAACGAGATATCTTCTTGTATTTATTAAAAAATAAAAATAAATTAAAACACACACACACAAACGTTAAGGGGCTCCTCTTCTGTCACACACTGATCCATTAAAGACCTTCTGTTTCTTGAGTGACCAATAGGGTTTGTATCGCCAAACCCTAAAAATTGCTAATGGAAATTTTTTCTTTCCGTTTCCAATATCTAGACAAAAAAGAAGAAGCCCATCAGGCTCTTCCTAAATAATAATATTCTTTTGTCCCTAATTATATCTAAATGTCATACATTTCCGTCACATTTATGTTCTTTTTGTTTCTCGTTTTTTGAGAAAATATATTTTGTTTGTTGTTGTCGCAATGAGTCTTCAGGAGAAATCAATGTATTCTTGTATGCTAAGATGGTATTTGTAGGCCTACTCCTTCTGGTGTTGGCAGCGCCACAAAAATAACAATACTAATAATAATTGGCAAAACATTGTTCATAATATTTTTTTAACACAAACTTCATCAAACAAGGTTATATCAAGTTTGTATCATTGTCATATGGCACAAGTTCTTTGTGTGGTTGCGCGAGATCAATTTTCGTGCAAAGTATGATACATTATGTTAACTTAATATGATGTATGGTAAGAGGTACGTCACTTGTGTTGCATACGACGACGACGCACGACGACGACGACGAAGGAAACTAGGGCGCTTCAACCGGTTAGGTCATATTACGCCACCTGTGATACTGAAAGTTAATTAAATGAATTTGTGATGTGTGTGCTGATTATATTGTTTTCCAAGTTTAACAGGAAAAGATAATGATGATGATAGTGAAAGCAAAAAAAAATGTACATTTGAATGAAAATAAATTAATAATGAAATGACTTTGATGTAAATTACATTTTGTTAAATAAATATCTTTGAATGAGAAACGAAGAAGGATTGTCTACGTTATCATAATACTTATGATGGACGGCTAAAGGATTATCACAATTTTGTCAAATATGGAAACACATTTCTCAGGTTAAGACTTTAGATGATGATTATTGATTGATGATTGGATATTGCTTAACGTCTCATATTTACGCAACTTGGCTAATCGAGACGAAGGGAGGGACGAAAAGGATGACACGGGGGACAAGGGGTGGAAAGGCCGTCTGTGTCATCATCTGTCCGTGTTGTCATTGTCTTCGCCGTCGAGGAGGTAGTCAAAGGGAAGGGGAAAGTTACCCGACGAAGAGATACCCGTGTGTTTGATGTGTGTGTGTCCTATTCGAATTCGGGATAGCAACACCTCCTCTCTACGTGAGAGTCGAGAGGCAGGAGGAGGAATGTTATTTGTCTGTGTGTGCATCACACAAAGCAAATTATTATTTAATGCCACATCCAAGATGTCTGTCTCAACTTGATGAAGTTAACAAACACTTAGCTGAACGATGTAAGGATACAACAGCAAAGAACAACACGTTCTATAGAAACAGAAGCCTACTCATTGTTATGTGATTACAGAACAATAACATACTAAAGAACGAAGACAAAACACGTCCGCCTCAAACATGAACAACACACAGACTGCGAGAGAACGAGGCGTAGGCGGCACCTGCTGTCTGCGTGTATGGCCGGGATTGGATAAGGTGCGGAAAGGTGGGGGTCGCTACACGATGCGCGCGCCGTTCCTTTGTTGTCTGGGCATTGAAAGACACATTGTATGCTACAAACCTTACAAAAACATCGATAAAGGTAAACTCTTGTTTTGGAAAGTTGTAAAACTGGTATGAAAATTTAACTGAGGGTGACATTGCTTTGTTCCCTAAGTCAAGCAGACGACATGATAACAATATCATACATTTGTGTGGACAGGCCTGTGCTGGTCAGAACCCGCCACAAGCGTATGGGGAAGGCAGGGGTTCCCCACGTCGTAGTCGTCTCCGTCTGTGACATCATCTGTCCGTATTGTCATTTTCGTCGCCGTCGTGGAGGTAGTCAAAGGGAAGGGGAAAGTTCTCCGACGACGACCCAGAGCTCGCCATTAGTATCCCGCATCACGGGCCAAACCACGAGAAGGTTGCGAGTTGGAATTTGATGGCTCAGAGCAGCCTGCGAGTTATCGGACAGTTTTAGAGGTGATGGCCCGAAAGGTTCGAGGACTGCCCAGGAGCCCATATTTGGAATTGACAGTTTCCAATTTTGTATTAATGAGGCTAGAACAAGCAGCCCTTATATTATTGGCTATCAGTCGCCTGCGGTCAGTAGCTCTGGTAAATTACGTAGGGCTTCCAATTTACATTAAAGAGCATTTGCAATTTTACTTTGTTGGAATTTTGTAGAGTTAATTTTTTGCATACCTTAAAAAACGACTTGGTTCGAATACTCGAATTCGAATTTACTAAATTGGAGACGTGAGAAACTAGGGCGCATCGACTGGTCAGGTCATTTTGCGCCGCCTGTAATATTGGAAGTTGATGAGATGAGTTAATGGTGTGTTTAATGATTAAATTGTTTTCTTAGTGTAGATATATAAGAAATGAAATGATTGTGACGTTATTAATAGCAAAACTATAGTTATTTATTTGAGTGGATATATTGAAATTAAAGAAATGTGTATAATTTGACTTAAATTTTGGTACATTAGTTTTAATAATTTTAGGGCGCTTTAACAGCTGAAATTATTCGCGCCTCCAAGATTAATAAATTTCTATGAGTGTGAGTTTCCAGTGGTAACTCACACATATAGTGAGCAGCACCGGCACAGCAGAAACTGGCCACTATTACTTGTATTGCCAACATCCAGACAGCGGTATATTGTCATGTACTGTAGAGTACTTGTTGACTTAATACTAATTATTTCGAGGTCCAATACATTTCGGAATGCAATCAGAGAACATACGTGAGTTCATTACGGGTCAAGACGTCTAGTTACTTTCAAGTGTGGCTCATTTAGTCGCAATACAGGAAGGGAATCGACCGACAAAACGCTGAATACTAAAGATTGCACAACTAAATAGTGCAAGTAAATCGGACTTTGATGAAGTGCACTGAACATAAGAGTGCTGAGGTACGTAAAGACGTTCGTGGAGAACAGGGGGACGAGTGACAACCGTTAACGGAGGAGGTCAGGACAGTGCAACAACAATCGCAACGTGAACCACAAATGTCCTGGAAGAGTTCTAAGTGAGGATTACCGGATGAAGAATCAGAACAAGGATTAGCCATAAGAAATGGTGATGAGAGAAGACATCGCCGGGGTTCGACATCAGGGTGTCGGAGGGGGCCAGTCTTAACCACATACCAGGAACCACAAGCATTCGGTAAGCCATGCACACCCATTAGTAAGTCATAGAGTCAGTAGAGGTATGAACCCACGGTCTGCCAGACGGAACTCATAGGTTCGATCCTAGGCCAGAATAGGAGGGTTATTATGTTCATCTTTAATACAGTGCTGGTCTCTTAAGTGGATTCTCGTCTATTACTGTGTCTACATCCCCTCCATGAACCCACCTACCCACGATCCTGGTCCGTGCAAGTTAACTTAGGCCTAAAGAGTAACACTACGCCCCCACTTAAACACTCATTTGGCGATCACCATCCTCGGCCAAAAGGCCCAGCTATGCGTGACAATATGGCAAAACTTAAATAATGAAAGGATTGGATTGGATATTGCTTAACTCCTCATATTTATGCAACTTGGCTAATCGAGACGAAGGGTGGGACATAAAGCGTTCGTGCTGTCATTGTCGTCGCCGTCGGGGAGGTAGTCAAAGGGAAGGGGAAAGTTCCCCGACGACGACCCAGATTTCGCCATTAGTTTGAGGGATTGAAACTCTCCTACTTACGGGCCAAACCAACAGTAGGCCAACAGAACATATTCTTCATCAGATGAGTCGGTGCCATCGAAAGGAAGCTATGACGACATGAAAAAATAAGGCGCTCGATATAACGCCCGATAAGGGTGGTGATATTTCATTTCATTTCATTTCATTTCATTTTATTAGTCATCAATTTTAGCACTCATATGCTTACACAATTACAAGGTAGGCGAGTATTTGATGTTGTCCATGTTGGTATAAAGTAAAATCCAATACATTACAAAGTATTTACAAAATTACCTATACAGGTATACTAAAGTATCTAGAGACCATTCTATAGCTCATTAAAATAACCCTTTCCACAGAGTCTAAAATATAAATAACACAGGATAAATCACTGAATATCGTCACACAATAAAACCAGAATAAACTCACTAATTCTTATTTGCAGAATGCAGGTGCAGCTCAAACTGCAAATCAGTTACCTACATTAGTTTGTGCTAAAATTATTACTAAAATATTCTGAGAGCGAATAAAACTCCATTTCCAGCAGCCAGGATTTCATCTTAAATTTAAAATCTGTGTCTCCTAAGCTCTCCTTTAAGTAGCCAGGGAGGTGGTTGACTATTTTCCTCCCAGCCTGAGTAGGATCATTATCAGACAACCTTAGCCTACTTTGTTCCTGGTGAAGGTTGTCCTTCTGTCTCGTGTTATGGGGGTGTACATCACTGTTTCTCGTAAACAACATGGGGTTATCATTTACAAAAACTGCCATTTCCATTATATAGATTGATGTTACGGTGAGTACCCCTAGGGTTCTAAAAGCCTGCCTGCATGATCCTCTATTGGGTAAGTTGGCCATAATTCTAATAGCCCGTTTTTGCAAACGAAAAACAGCTAATGCCGAGGAGGCATTACCCCAGAACAGGATTCCATATTGAATCAAAGATTGGAAGAATGAAAAATACACCATTTTTGCAGTACTCTGGTTACACTGCTTTACAACTTTCCTCAAAACAAAACACGCTGAACTTAGTCTACCACACAAGTTCTCAATGTGCTGAGCCCATTTTAGTCTGTAATCTACTGTTAAACCCAGAAACATTGCATGATCTGCAACTTCCAATAGTTCCCTCCCAAGTTCTATTACCATCTGTACTGGCTCACCAATTGCCTGGAATTTCATCAACTGCGTTTTAGCACAATTTAACTTAAGCTTGTTGGCTTCAAACCATTCTATTAACTCTCTCAGTATGATAAGAAATTTGTCTTTGAGACCCATGTTACACAGAGCTCGAATAATAATACTAGCATCATCTGCATATAGAACCACCAAGCAATCCAGAGGCAAGTTGGTAGGAAGGTCATTGATGTAAAGAATAAAATATTGTAAGTTAGTGAAATGAGCATTCAACGTGTTTATTGATTATATAATTATTTTTGTCTTAGATAAAGAAAGAAAAGCAAATTATAATAAATGTTATTCATTTAAATGGAAATAAATAAATGAAGGAAATGTGTTTGATGTGAATTAAATTACGTGTAATAAATTATTTTAAATGAGAAATTTGGAAAGTTTGTCACCGTTTTTACAAGATGGAAGTTCTTTTTCGATAGGGGGAGATTACATTGAGTCCCCAAGGCATAATTTTTGGTACATTCTGCAAGTGTTTTCGTTCACAAATTTTTCAATCAAATAAGTTCTAATTTTC
The DNA here is from genome assembly GCA_024449915.1 of Sweltsa coloradensis. Taxonomy (NCBI): domain Eukaryota; kingdom Metazoa; phylum Arthropoda; class Insecta; order Plecoptera; family Chloroperlidae; genus Sweltsa; species Sweltsa coloradensis. The sequence goes on along the minus strand of JAMZAV010007179.1, from coordinate 561 downwards.
AATCAAAATTTTCTGAAGAAACGATTTTCGATCAATTTATTTTTCCATCAAATGAGTTCTGTTGTATTTATCCTAAATATTTTGGCCTAGTTTCCGCATGGAAATGTTGCCCCCAAAACTTGTGCCAGAGTTATTTGAGTAGAGTGATGACTGAAGTAAACCATCGGCAATCTCCAGAAGTATCTACCGAAGAAGAAAAAGGGAGAGAAATTAAGCAAGTCCGCAGCCTCATCTGCCGTCGTCGTTGTGTATTATAACAAAAGAATGAACCGGTTTCTGGCGGACTTTTTTCAACTTGTGTTAAGGTGTTACGCGGCGGTGGTTACACTCTTAACCAATATGTCATTCACGACATGCGTAGACAGACAAATGTATCATCCATCAGTAACGGAGACACTTTTCCCTCGGATTTTTATCTGCACGTCTTGCAACATTGCAAGCAACAAAAAATAAATTTAACTCGCTATCAACCACCAGTTTGATAATTATAATATAAATATTGAGCTCACCTAGATATTTCATTTTATAAGTATTTAATTAGCAAAATTTTGTATTGTTTTT